>CABHPH010159564.1:0-40316 GCA_902168325.1 Peromyscus nudipes | reverse complement strand
AGAGAGAGAGAGAGAGAGAGAGAGAGAGAGAGAGAGGACAATTTAGTGGAGTCAGTTTTCTCTTCCACCTTTACATAGGTTCTGGGGATCATAGCAAGCGTTGCCCACTGAGCCATCTTGTCAGCCTATTATTAATTTTTTTAATCAGGCAACTGAATACATCATTGTTCCTTCATCACTAAAACAGCTTTGTTCCCATGTGCTGGATTCAGTACAAGGAATGTTCCATTTGAAGCTTTGGGCATAGAGAGACAGAAAAATCAGGTATGACTGTGTCTAGAGCCCAGAAGAAAATCAGAATCCAAGATGGAAGCCATTACCTTCATTGTTGAGGTTGTACATGCACATGAAATGATCTGGTTTGGGAGAGCAGTGAGAAGAAACAGTGATACAGAAGAGGAAGCTGGAGCTGAGACCCTATGCACAAAAGAGAAACAATGGAGAGGAGGAAAAGGAAGTGCAGGGAAGAATAATACAGAATAAGGTGAACACACTTCCAAAGGGTGTGACCCAGTACACCCAAAATGGGCACCGACAAGGAAATAATAGAAGACGTTCCTATTAGCTTCTGTGGAGTAGATGTAATTGGCAGTAAAAGAACAGTTTGAATACAGGGATTAAACTACTGCCCAAGAGCCGCATCTGGCCTGCCCATTTTTTTATTTGTAACTAATATTTAGTTGTTGTTATATTTTTAGATGGTTGAAAAAAGAAACAAAGGTAAATTATAGCTTGCCATCTGTGAAAATTATGTTAAATGTCAATTCAATGACCATAGAAATGTATTTAAATATAGCCAATATCAGCTATTTATGTTAGCCTGGAGGCTCTAAGGAGAAATCTTAGCAGTTGTAACACAGGCCCTATCTACTTGAAACACCTCAGAACTGTGCAGAAGCAGTTTGCTGCCCCCTTGTTGGTGAAATAGTACTGCAGATGCCAAGTTACAATGGTAGGGAAGGTCAAGTCTTACTACATTTATTTATTTTGTGTAATGCATGTGGATGTGTGCATGCCCATGGAGAGCACAGGAATGGAGTCAGAGGATAATTCTTTAGAGTTGGTTCTCTCCTTCCACCATGAGGATCCTGGGTTGACTCAGACTGTCAGCATTGGCAGCAAGTGACTTTACCCACAGAGTCATCTCACTAGCCCCCAGAGAGCAAGCCAGGAAGGGAGGGAGGGGGAGGGGAGGGGGAGGGGAGGGAGGGAGAGGGAGATTCAATGGTAAGCAAGGGGCAAAGCCACTGTTCAACACAGACCAAGTTGATAACATTTATGGAGTGTCAAACTGGAAGTGAAATGTTTGAAATTGAAGAAAATGGGAAAGGAAATTGAACAGAAACATGGGCAGCAGGAATCTGAAGTGATAACAAGTTAAACTTGTCTGATTTTCTTCAGTGGCATTTGGCAGGATAATCGCTGGAGAGGAGAAATGATGCAGAGGCATCAGTTCAGGTTTGGGGTTTTCGTAAAGCAGCCACAGTAGGGGTAAAACATGAAGTGGGCTATGTTAAAGACAGTGGTGAGGGCTTGTGAACAGAGACAGCCAAGGGTTTTTACCTTGATTTTCCTTCTAGGGCGGAGTAATATCTTCAATCTGAAATGCCAGTACCCTGCACTCTTGCATGGAATGCTTATTCACCAGGTGGCATCACTATCTTGGGAGTAAAGACCTCGCTGGCAGAAGTAGGTCACTTGGGACAGACCTTTGAGCATTACACCTGTTCTTGGGTCCTATGCTGCTCTCCCTGCTCTGTGGTTCATCATGATGTGAACAGATTCTGCCACATGTTTGCTCCACCGTGTCTTCCCCACAATGGCAGGCTGACACCACTGAGACTGGTACTCCACGAAGGTGTCTCCTTCCTTATGTTGTTGCGTCTCTGAACTCTGCCACAGTGACCCCAAAGAACTAACACACATGGGTTACAGAATGTCACCTGGAAGGTCATCAAGTTCTTAACAGGTGACTCTCCTCTGTGGACAGTTGGAGATGTCAAAAAAGAAAGATTAACATGAGAGGACAATGACATTCAGAGATTGGAGTTCTTTTTTTTTTAATTTTAAAATTTTTTTATTCATTTTTACATACCAAACCCAGATCCCCCTCTCATCCCTCCTCCCACTCCCCCCCCCCCGCCCCCCCCCCCCCCCCTTCATCCCCTCCTCCAAAAGGGTAAGTTCTCCCATGGGGGGACAGCAAAGCCTGGTACATTCAGCTGAGACAGGACCAAGCCCCTCTCCCCTGCCTCAAGGGTGAGCAAGGTGTCCGACTATAGGTAATGGGATCCAGAAAGCCAGCTCATGCACCAGGGATAGATCTTGATCACACTACCAGGGGCCCTTCAGACAGACCCAGCTACACAACTGTCTCCTGTATGCAGGCGGGTCTAGTCCGGTCCCATGCAGGTTCCACAGCTGTCAAACTAAATTCTGTTGTGTTCCTAGGAGCTTGGTTCAGTTGTCTCTGCAGATTTCCCCATCATGATCTTGACTCGAGTGAGTAGGGTAGTGAGAGTAAGAAAGAAAGAATAGGCTGTTGAGATGAGAGAAGAGTTTGGAATTCATTGCTTTAAAGGTTGTGTCTGGAGTTTTAGTTGGCCAGAGTATCCATAACAAAATACAAGGGGATGAATGGTTTAAACAAGAACATTACTTTCTTGTAGTTTTACAGGCTGGATATCCAAGATTAAGCTTGGTTTCTCCCAGGCTTTTCCCCAGGCTTTGTAGGTGGTTGAATTCCTGTCTTCACTTGGATTTCCTCTCTGTGTATACTTGGTGTCACTTCTTCATATCAGGACATCAGTCACACTGGATTTGGGATCCATCTTCGTGATTTCATTAACCGCAGGTACCTTTTTCAAAACCCTATGTTCAAATACATCAGTTATGAGCTTCCTTCAGCATATGAACTGGGGTGAGGGAAATACACAATTTAGTTTATAACACATCAGCACAGTATAGACAGGAATGAATGGCTGAAGTAAAAAGTAGAGGATAATTTTGGAGTTAAGACTAACAATGTTTAGCATTTTACTTTAACAGTGTGCCCAGCTGCATAATGTACCATCATGAAGCCATTTGTCTCTATGTGTGCACACACACATTGAGGCTGGAGAACCTTAGTATCATTCTTCAGATGCCACCTATTTCTTTTGAGATGGGGATCTTTCATTGGCCTGGAATTTGCTAATTAGGCTAGGCTAGCTGGCTAGTGAGTCCCAGGGATTTCCCTGTCTGCACCTCACCAACACTGGAATTACAAGCATGCACCACCCTACCCAACACACTGTTATTGGTATCATTGTCGGCTTGCATGAGGTATCATTGTCGGCTTGCATGAAATCCAGGTATTGAACTCCGGTCCTCATGCTTGCAAGGTGAACATTTTACCAACTCAATTTCCTAGGCCTCTTAAGTTTCTTTTGCATGGTGTATGGTCTCAACAATGAGGAAAACAACTAATGCAAGAACCCAAACAATGTGCTTGTCCTTTTTTGCTTAGGGTCAGGTGGCTCATTGGAAGATGAGACACTTGTTACAGATGAAATGTTCTCACTCTAAATTCTTATGTGTTCATGACCTCTGCTTTTTAAGACTACTAAAAATATCTAAGGGATTGTCCTTAGAGGAGGTAGAGTCTCTAAATGCAAAAAATAGTCACCAAGGTTGCATTATGGGTGACATGAAACACAATAAATCCTCATGCTTTGGTAGCAATCTTAATACCATGCTTTGGTACCTGAGAGTGTCCGGCTATGCCAAAACGTACAGTGATATTTCCAAAGGAGATTAATTACATTCAATTTAATTAATTCATATCAGAAATGAGAAAGCAATTGCACATATATTGTTGTGTTTAAAGTTTCCACAACACTATTACATCTTTCTACTAAATCATCCCTGACTTTAATTGTTCAATGATTTGAAATAAACTGTGTAAGTATTAAGGAGAAATAAGAACTTCTTCCCCAAAGGCTGAGTTTTGAGCATCCCAGCAGTTGGTTTTCGAACAGCTTGTCATCTTCTTCAATTTCTCCAGCCATCTCTGCTCCACTTAGATTCAGACATCAACTCTTTTTAGAATCATGGAACACAGAAGGATATTAATTCCATACCAGGCATTATTCAAAATGAGTTTTTTTCCATTGAAACTGGAATTTGTTCTTTGAATTTAGCTCAGCATTCATATTCTGGAGAGGAAGGCTTATTATTTCTGATTTTAGGGTGAATATTTCAAAGTAGGTATTCTTTGTGGACCAAATCTCTAGTTTTCACCAAAAAGGATTGCCTGCCTCTCCAACAGGGACACAATGTTCCCATTGTGCCTTTGAGAAATAGCTAACTACATACGTATTCTATTTTTCAGGTGCAGATCCCAACTACCATATGAAAAGCGAGTGTCTTCAGAGGTTCAAATGTCAGCACAGCAAGGAAGCAAATAAAACTGAGATCAGTTCTTTCCTGGGGATTATCTCTCATTGATGACTAATGGACACTTTTTGGTCACTTAGAAATTAAGGTATTATGTGCACAGATGCAATCTGTTTATCTGTTGCAAGTACAGTCAGAGTTCATTCCCAACGCTCACTTCTTTTGTCAGGAAGGGATTTCTGACATTTATTTGAAAATGCAGTACTTTCTCTACTCATGACACATCAAGCAAACACCACATCCTCCCTCACACAGCATCCATCAAATAACAGTAGTCAAGAAAAGAGAAGAGAGGAGGGAAAGAGAAATACCTCCCACATACCCAGTAGTCTACTTAAACTAGGCACACACTGCCTTGGACAGAAATGGGCTATTCTAAACAACCAGGAAGGGTGATGCTTGCCAAATTTCCACTAATAACTGAGGATAATTTATTTCTTAAAACTTGGTGGTTTAATAGAATATGTCCTGGTTTATTTATTGAGCATAAGAAATGGAGCTCTTACTATACATATTATGAATAATTACATTAAAAAAATGCTTGACCTGGAAGAAAATATAGCATATAAATGATCTCAGAAATTACCTGAAGGCAGTATGCTTCAGTTTCTAATAACTCCTTATTTATTTATACCAAAACATCAATGAAAAAGTAGTCTATAATATGACTACTAATTAGGTGAATACAAATTAGACTTTTGACATTTAGAAACTTGCATAGCTATGATACTGTAATTACCAACCATGGGTAATATACTGGGTCCCACGAAAGCTGAAGCAACAGCACACAAATGTGTCCTTTTCTGTTAGAATCCTGTCTGATGCTATGCTTTGGGTTAATTTCAGTTACACATTGACTATAGGAGCTTTGACAACATTCATTTATATGATACTGTGACTAACAGTAGACTTATTTCTAGGCATAAAGTCCAAGTGTGGTTGCATATGGAACCTTCATCAGACATTCCTATTCTAGCCCATGTGATGTCCACCATGACACGAGTTGTTTCTCTTGTTATTTTAGTTCTAAGGCTCTGGAGTAGTTGTGATGGTGCATGAAGTAGGATTATTGACTTCCTAGAATGAGCAAATTTATCCCAGATTGTATGAGATTCCAAGAATCTAAGACAATAAATATTGGAGAAAGATCATATATTGTAAAAATACTTCTTGTTAGAACTTAATGATCATAGAAAATTTATTATTATTGTATACAATACTATTTGCTCAGTAGAGTCAGAGTTATGTCAAAGCATGTTATGTAGGTTAAAAAATGTGAGTCTTCCATGCCCTGTTATGGTCACTGATGTTTAACTTAGTAGGAAGTAAGTGGAAGGATGACATGAAGTCCTTATTTCATTTGAGTTAGTGCTCTGAGTCTGTGGAATACATCAGAGTCATGAATGCTTTCAGCATGGATGGGCACAGAGGAGATGTAGAATGCTCAGAGTGGAGGGAGGGGCAGGAATTCCTCACATCTATTATGTAAAAGCTCTATAGTAATGCCTCTCCATTGAAACATACCCCCAAACCACTGTAGAGATTATGAAGCTGTATAGAAGCTCTAAGAAAAACAAATGCTGCCTTCTTCATTTTAGAATAATGCCAGAAATGGTAGTTAGAAGAACACAGCTAAGTGGTTGAATGTACAGAATCTACTTCTTATGGATCATGTTTCAGCTCATGACCTCCCAAAATATTTATATTAAGAGATGTATCTACTACTTTCCAAAAAAGCAAGTACCGTTATGGTGAGCATATATACATGCCAATGTACTTGGCTCTGAAGAGGCCAGCCTGAAATACACAAGAATTCGCTATTCACTGTAACCCTACTTTCAGGGCAGAGTTATTTCAGCCCTTATTTATTTGACATATCTGACATTCTGTAGATGCCTCAGACAACTCGGAGCCTTCTTTCTCCTGTGTTCCTCAGTAACTTGCTTCACTCAAGAAAATAACCCTCACTTCTAATCATTTGCTTTTCCTTCCATAATCTCACAGTTATCAGATAAAACATTTTTATAGCATTTGGTTTTAGTACTGATGGTCTAAAACCCAAATACCTATTTATTAATGTGTGATGTTTTTGTTGCCTCAACTCTGGACATATGTTATCAATATGTCTCTAGGTAAAATTTTATTACATTTATCTATTTATTATGTGTTACTTGCACATGTGGAGGTCAGAAGACAACTTGTGGAAGTTGGTTCATTACCTACATTGAATAGGTCTTAGGGATCAAATCAGGTTGTCAGTCATCTTTCCTGCCCTCTGTCTTTCCTTAAGACCTGTCTCTATTAATTGATGATTTATTGGCTTGACACAGCTATTTATTGTTAATTGCTTATGAGACTCCAATATGGATGTTCTAGAAGAAAGATAACTGCTCATTGATGTGTGAGTCTGATAAAGCTTGTCGCTACTTACTGACCAAGGTAATCATCAAGAGAATAGACTATAATTCAAGTCAGAATTAGATTAAGCCATGCATTATGACAAGAATGACTGATAAAATCTTCTTCAAATGAGCAAATCACATAAGTATTAATTAAAAAATCACCAGTGTTTTTCACTCTCCTTAGCTATTCAAATGCTTAAGCATTCCAACAACATATTTGTTAGCGGCTGGTCCTCACCATCTCTCAACATTCCTCATAATATTATGAAACCACATCCTCCAGCAAATATTCATTACCCAGATCCCAGTTATACTGCTTACTTCCAGGTTTCAATCCCAAGTGTTAAGTTAGAATAACTGTTTAAAGCATTGGATTGATAATACATTTTTTTTTATCAAGTGCAAGTATGTGATCTGTTTCTCCATTAAATTCACAATTCCCCAGGGAGAGATGAAGTCTACACTTCTTTGAATTCTCTATAGTATTTTATGTAGGCTAATCTTCCAGTAACTATTTGCTGGTTAATCTATGTAGTATCAGAGATCAGAGAATGATTCACAGATACAGCTTGATGAACAACCACCATAAAGATGACTGAACACAAAATTACCATCACTAAAAAATACAAAAACAAAAACCTCCCCTCTATGCTCAATCACCATACAGCTTTCAAAAACGTTTTCCTGTTCTTCCACATTCCCAGTATTACTGGTTTTGTAGATCCTCGTTTTTGCTAATGTAAACATTAGCTTACTTCTTAACTTTCTCTTTTGGATGATTTTCATTCTTGTATCAATACTACATTGTTTTAATTACCACAGCTTCATTGGAAAAATGCATAAATTCTCCTGCATTTGCTTTTCTTCTGTAAGAACATTTGAGCTAGTCTTCATAATTTAGGAAATGTTTTTAAATTTTGATAAAATATATTTTCTGATTTCTTGGGGGGAAGCTTACACTGAAATTTTTAATCAATTTGGAGATAATTGCTGGTGAGTCTTGCAAAACAAGAACATGGTGTATACTTCTATCTGGGTATAATTTAATTTCTCTTAAATATTTTATAATGTTTGTGTAAATATATTACTTTTTTTTGGGTTTTGTTTTTGTTTTTGTTTTTTTTGTTTTCCGAGACAGGGTTTCTCTGTGTAGCTTTGCACCTTTCCTGGAGCTCACTTGGTAGCCCAGGCTGGCCTCGAACTCACAGAGATCCACCTGGTTCTGCCTCCCGAGTGCTGGGATTAAAGGCGTGCGCCACCAACGCCTGGCTAATATATTACTTTTAAAATTATATTTATTAAGCCGGGCGGTGGTGGCTCATGCCTTTAATCTCAGCACTTGGGAGGCAGAGGCAGGCAGATCTCTGTGAGTTCAAGGCCAGCCTGGTCTACAGAGCGAGATCCAGGAAAGGCACAAAGCTACACAGAGAAACCCTGTCTTGAAAAATCTATCTATCTATCTATCTATCTATCTATCTATCTATCTATCTATCTATCTATCTATCTATATATGACTGTATTTTGTTTCTTGTTGTTATTATAAATTTCTTAAGTTTATTCTCTATGTATTTGTTGATGTTATTTTACAAATATTTTATTTATATTCTCATCTACATTTAAAATAACTTTGAAAGTTTGATGCTATGATAGTCTTCATTTTATCCAGGAGAAAACTAAGGCAGAGAGGACTGAACTATCTTGCACATCAACACATAGTCAGGGCCAGAACCATGATTATCCAACAAGTCTGAGCACACAGAGTCTATTATTCTATAGTGGAGCTATAGACTTGGGGGTACACTTTGAAGAAGTTGATCCTGAATGTATTTGTCACATACTCAATTATATTACTGTTGATTATACTATACCAATCTTGGTAAAGAAATTTAGGCCCAGGAAAGATGAGAAATCATACAAAGCCCCAGAATTCATAAATGTCAGGATAATAGCTAGAACTCAAGATTTTATGAGTTCAGCATGATATGCTACATATAAAAATACTAGTGTTTGAAAAAATGGTAAAAATTATCTTTTGCTGTAGTGGAGTATACAATATGCCCAGTATGTACAGCTTCCTGTTTGTAGCATGATCCCCTGACTATTAATACATAAGAAATTATGAGATAAAGGAGATAAAGCTTTTGAGTTATACATACACACAGACACATACATGAACACACATGCACACACACACATGCACACACACAAACATATATACAATATACATTCCTATATACATATACACACACTCACATATATAATCTTTCACTGAATCTGTATGTTGTTAGGAAAAAAGTACTTTGGTTTGTAGAGTGATCTCTCTTTATAGTTTTGAGGACTAATTATATCTTTAAAGATTTATTCTGTTTTATATGACCTACCCTTCTGGCCATTGTATTTGCCTGATATTTCTACTATGCATTATTAACTTAGTCAGTTTTCAGTCTGGATAATTATTTACTCTCTATTTTCTGGTGTAGGAGTTTTCCTTTCAACAGTGTCTACTTATGTAAAATATATCTGCTTAAGTTTATTTTTTATTTGAGTGTTTGAAGGCTGAAATTGGAGACTTATTTATTAGAATTTCAGAATTGGAATATTGGTTTTTGACAGTACCAGTAGTCCACAAGAGGGCAAATCATTTCAAATGAGTTTTTACCTAAATTATTCAATCTTTTTAGTTAAAGAAGTTTTGAGTGCCAAACTTCCCTTTTGACTCTGACTTCATTGGGCTTCAGTTAGACAATTTGACATTATCTTAATATATTTTTATTTTCTTGAAGTAAACCAAATACTTTTCCACTATTTTTGTTATCCTCAGTCAAAGAAATGGTACCCACAACTAACCTCGCATTGAAAGAAGAAATCTCATATTTGTCTTTTCTTAACTGCTGTCTTAGTTGAGTAATAGATTAAATGAGTGAATGAATGAATGAAGTGAGTTGCTATTCAGGACAAAAGATGGAAACATTATTCAGATTCTTAGTTCACCACAATATAGAACCTAGAAACTGTGACTCTGTTTGCCACCCTTATGCGCTAAGGACTTTGGATTGTTGCACGGCTATGAGCAGCCCCACCTTTGAAGGCAGCCATGGTACTCTTTTCAGATACTCAGGGAAGATTATGACAAGTGAGGGCTATGCTGTACAAGCCATTCTTCTAGTGAACTCCCAAGGCTTCAATACTGGGAACTGTGCTGGAAACTTGCATTGATAATAAACATCAAGGTTTATTAAGACCATAAGAAGATGTGTATGGATGGAGTACTGCTTAATTCTCTGTTGAAATGTTGGTTCTCTTGGATCATGGCCTGTAACGGAATCTTTTATTCAGGGTGCTTTAGGTGTCTTCAACATAATATTCCCACTGTAATTATCATTTCTTGATAAAGATCATGGTAGAAGTAGATGCTCTACAATAAGCTGTTAAGTTTTCTATGTGTAGCAATGGAGGGCACATAAATAGCAGTTTATTTGTTTCAGAGTCTTCCTTAAATCTTTACATTCATTAAGTAGTTTTATCTGTAAGGGAACACACTAGAGTCTAAAAGGAGGATGTTTCTTAAAATTGTACATCTAGACACAAGAAATGAATAAGGGATCCCTGAAAACTTTGGATACAGTTTAGTATCCTATAACAATGACCCCACTCAGAAATTTTGAAAGGTAATCTCATTCATGAGAGAAATGAAGACTGTTTCTTTATACTAGATCTTTAGTTTTAAAGAAGGAATTTGAGAAAATAATAAAGAGAAACATCTTGGAAATGAATGGTCAGGTCAGCAATGAGATAATTTTTCCAAGGGTTTAAAACAAGTATCACAGCTGTTTGAAGTTGGTCTTTTTGTTCTTGTGGTCTTACGTCTATAAAAGAATGATGCCAAACAAGAGCTACAGAATCACTCTTTCTTACAAGGTGACTGACCATGGTGTGTCAACACTTCTGCTGGGTCTATGATTTACACATCTTTCAATCACAGATAAATTCAGCAGCTCTCATTGTAGCCAAGAACTGTCTACTGACCTGCACTCTGACAGAAAATCCACGCAGCTTCCCCCTCTGCCTGCTGTCTGCACTGCCCTTTGAGAATATGAAACTTTCTGGCTTTCTGGTTCTCCTACTGGACAATTCTATAGACTAAGTGGAGTCACAGCACATGTAGACAATTTGCAAATGGACGTCATGCCTTGCCAGAGGCTTTAGGGATCATAAAAAGAAGCAGACTCCTACAGTGTAGAGTGGCTAGCTCCATAATGTAAATGGAAATTGCTTTGAAAAGCTGAGGGGCAATGTAATGATTTAACACCAATACTATTTGTCTTTATCGATGAAACATGCTAAATGAGAATGATTTCACGGAATTAGTTTCAAATCTCTAGGCAACATTCAAGGACATCACCAAATTTATACCTCATATTTAGTGCTGAGCATGGAGAATGTTATAATTCTCCAGAGAAAATGTACATGTCTCTGACATGTATATGTTTTCATATAAGGAGTGAAGGCCCCATTTATAATATGATGAAAAATTCAATTTTCTTCCTAGTCAATGTAAATGATTATGGTTGTGCTTATCTCTTTCAAACATCATGTAAATTGGTCAGTACTTTTAAGGTGCATTCAGAGAAACTTTGTAAGGCTGTATTCTTAATTTTTCCTGACAGAACTTTATATGGCTCTATTCTTAATTTGTCCTGACAGAAAGATGATCCAATATGACCAACTTAGTGTTTGCTTGTGAACAGCAAAACTCTTCCTTGTTTTTTAAGCAAAATATTTATTATTTTCATTTTATGTGTATGAGTGCTTTGCCTTTGTGTTTAAGTGTACCATGTGTGGTGCCTGTGGAGGCCAGGAGAGGGTATTAGATCCACTGGAATTGTCTTTAGAGATGGTTGTGCTGCCATGTGGGTGCTGGGAACTGAACCCAGATCCTCTGCAAGTGTAGCAAGAGTTCTTAACTAATGCAGCAATCTCTGCAGCTCATTCCACTTATTTATTTAGGTAAAAAATATCCTGGGATTCCTGAAGGAGGTAGCAATACAGTTGTTCCATAATTTAAAAAAAAAAAAGAAAAAAACTTTCATTTTTCAAATCAATACAGAAGCCAATACAATTTTCCCTTAAAATTATCATTTATATGGAAGTTATATTCAATTGGTTACTAATACAATATATATAAAACATGGTATACCTTTGGGAGATAATATTTGGGTGCAGACTTTTTTATTATAATTAATAGGAAAATGTAGCATTAACTTCATTTGGGGTGACTTATTGAGGTAACTCAAATATAGATTAGGTATTTAAATGATTATATTTCTCTACAGGTTGTTAAAGACAAAGACAAATAAGATGTATTTTTCTTTAAGTGAAGTTAGTGTAAGCTATGCTGCTGTAACAAACACTCCGAGGATAATACTGGCTTTCAGTCACCCATGTGTGTTTCTGATTTTCATGACATGAGGAACACAGGTTTGCTCGAGACCCTGGTTCATGCGTTGTCATTCTGTGACTGAGGGCAATGCAGCAGACACTGTTTGGGAGTTTGCTGTTTGCCAACAGAGGTGGAAAGAAAGATGTAAATTTTATTATGTGGACATATACATATTTCTTTTGACTCAGGCTAGTCTCCCACTCTGTGTAGCCAAGGATGACCTTGCATTTCCAACTATCCTCTGCTTCCACCTCACAAGGGCTACAATTACAGATACATGCCACCATAGCTGGTTTATGTTGTGCTGGGAATCAAATCCAGGCTCTAATGCACACTAGGCCAGTACTCTGCCAATTGAACTATGTCTCCAACTCTCTGCACTATTTTATAGCTTTTCCTATAGATGAAATACATCACCCTTACCAGGGATTATAGGACAAGAAATAAACAGATCTTATCATGCCCTCTGATAGAGAACCAGAAATTTTTGGTGAACAGCATTAATAAATATCATCATATGGACCAGGGAGATGGCTCACTAGATAAAGGGTTCGCATGTATGCAAACCTGACAACCTGTTCTATCCCGGGAACCATTTGAAAGGTCACATGTAGTATTGTGCATCAGAAAGTCCAGCATTCCTTCAGTGAGATGGGAGGCCATGAAAGGAGAGTTGGCCTGAAACTTGTGGGCCAGCTAGCCTGGGGTATGCAGCATAGCAGAAGTAAGAAGAGAGATGCTGCCTCAAGAAGGTGGGTGGTGGATCAGGACTTGTGAGTGCTGTGATCTGCCCTTCACACACACACGCTGTGACATGTATGGACATGCGCTTGTGCTCACAAATAATAAATAAAATTTAAAAATAAATACCATGATAATCAGCTGCCCTCAAGTAGAAAACAAAACTGATCTATAAGTATGCCGGAATGTCATACTCACCTTGTGATTTCTTCCTTACCCACATTCCACAATTTTTTTTTTGTATACTATTTTCTTTCCCTTCTGGTTACACATACGAACTCACAGCTACTGTGGTGATCTGTACACAAGAATTACACTAGACTGAGCCTGTCAGTATTCCATCATGTATTAGGGAGGAGCTTGGGAGGACCTATAGGCAGTTAATGGCTTCTGGGAGACAGGAAGCCATTTTTCTTCAGCGATGTAGCACTGATATGTTGCCCATGTTCTAGTCAATAACTCTACACTCGTGCTTATGCGAACAACCCTAAATTGAACTCAGTGGGCCGTTAAAGTAAAAAAAAAATCAAGAATGTAAGAGGGAGCTTTGTAGGGAAGAAGGAGTTCGTAGAGGGTGGGAGAAAGATAAGGGAAGGTAATGGAGGGAAAACGTAATCAAAATGCATGTATGAACTTGTCAATGAATAAAAAGAAAGGGAAATAAGATTCAGGTCACATTGAGCTAAAATCACCTTGTTGACAAGGCTGTTTTCTTATTTGGGGACTTCTGAGGGGGAAGCTACTGTCTTGCTTTCCCAGGAAACAGAGGCCACCTGCTCCTACCGTTCTGTACTTTCTTTAATCGTGTGAACTCACAGTATCTGTGACAGTATGCAAGAGACCCATGTAAGCCCAAACCAGACCAAATCCCACTGAAGAGTCAGTGCAGGGAGCGTGAACATGATCGAAACTTGTACAAAACTCTCAAAGAATTAGTAAAAAATGATTCACCTGATTAATGATTTCATCAATAAACCATACCCTGAATCATGTAAGCTAACTTGTACTTAGGCTCTGGGTCTGGGATCTGGGGAACTTTTGCATCCATCACTGCCCATCACAGCCAATAGCATGCCTTGTGTGCAGTTTTAGATACACTGGACATGTAAATGAAATAAGCTTTCTATTTACAGAGTGTTACTAGAAGGTGAATGATAGGTCACACTCTTTGTAGTTTTAGACATAACATTGCCCAAATGACTGCTACCATTTTAGCTGTTTCCATCCATGGGCCAAGCATAAATGAAGACTATGATTAGGAGGTAGGCACACCTGGGGTCCAATTTTGGGTTTATTACTTACTTGAGAGAATATTAGCATCTACCTACTGGCCTAAAGTCCAGTTTTTTTTCCTGTAAATTAAGGGGCAGGAGTATCATCACCCATCATAGCCTGCTATTAGGAACTGAATGGGACCACAGAGCTCAGAGTGAAGAGGCACACAGTGCTCAAGAAATGTTATCTCTCTTCCCAAAACAAGGTATATCATCATATGAAATTTGGAAATACAACTCCAAGGGCAAACAACAGGGCTGTTTCATGTTCTTGGGTATAAGGAAAATTTCCCTGGCTCTAATTTATCTTTCATCACATTTCCTGAAAGTACAGAGCAAGAAATACATTCTTTGGCATAGCCTTTGCTTTCTAAGTGTCCTCATTACAGATATATGGCTGTTGTCAAGAAGGAGAAAGTGTGAAGCTGTTATAAGTAATTGCCAGTGTAATGTGAATTTGCTTCTCAGAGTCATGCTGATTGAGTAAAAGCCAGAGGGTCACTTTTCTGTTTGCTTGTTTTGAGTGAAATGGAGAAAGGAAAATCTATGTAAGCTGTAGCACAAACCACAACTAGGATGCCAAAGCCAGCAGTGTCTGTAGTCATTTATTTATGAAGAGTACAGATAAGGAAGGAAGAAAACAATGAATTGGAAAAGGAGAAGTATAGAACTTCACATCTCAACACTACTCATTTGTATTTAAGGATGGCTTAATCCTGCTGGCTTGGTTCATTAAACCTGGTCTGTGTGAGGAACACCAAAGGATGCTGAAAAAAATTATTTATATTACAATCTGAGACACACTCACTATATTTTAAAAGAATACTTATGCTTTGGGAATACTGAATTTAAAAGTTCATCCATTTGGGATTCAGAGACAGATATTTTCAAAAGGTGATTTCTTAGTGGGGAAAGAAGCCACACCATACTCAGGTCCACGATTCTTTGTCTATGACAGTGGGAGCTGGGTGGATGGAGGAACAGATCACTGTGGCTGGGTCCTGGGAGAGGAGACAGCAGAAGCCGAGGAATGCCACAGATGTCCATTTTGAGAGACTAACACAGGGATGAGAGTTTAGATTAGGTTAGAGCCCACAGCTCAATCCTGAGGATGTGCCAAGAAGGCTCTTTATATATGAAGGGACAAAGGATTTCAAAGGACATTAGAGCTTCACTTTAATTAGAGGAGAACAGTGTGATCTAAACCTCTAGGATTAAAACCCATAGTAGTATTTAAAGATCAAGAAAAAAGAGACAATCATTAAGGAAGGCAGCAAGTGAAGGCAACTCAAAAGTTTGAGTTATTAGCAAGTGACTTGAACCATATCGCCAGATATAGTGGCGACTTCTGGAAAGTTAGATACTGTAGTTTGAAATATAGTTTATGACATACATTATAGAATGAGTGTTGAAGCAGCATGCCATAGAAAGAACTTATTTTGAACAAAGATGTTTAAAACAGCATACAGTGGGGAGGAGAGTGCTGTGTAAAAGGTGTAGGTTACAGCTCTGAGGTTCTAAGCAGGAGCTCTCCAATTACATTATGGACAGGAAACTTCTGGTTTACAGGTCTGCAATGATGTCTTAATGAGATAATGTGTGTGAAAAACTTAGTGACATTAATGGTTATATAATATGCATGCAACCCAATTTACACAATGCTACTTATTGTAATGATTCTGAGCCCCAGAGTGATTTGTCTCCTTCCTCTAGAAGCCTCAATCTAGGGTGCTCTACATGTGAGGATAGCATGATAGAGAAAGTTACAGTTCCCCCTTACGCTACAAACTTTTTATTGGGGCTTAAAATTTCAGGTGAGGTGTGATCAATTTGTTTGTAGCATTTTCTCCCAAGTATTATGGTAGAGAACATCTATTTCTTGATCACTCATGAAATTAGCATCAGTTTGCAGTGTATGGCATGCAAGGACTTGCATATTAAACACTCAAGGAGGACATGCACATTAGGTACTCCCTATGTATAGGATTGTACTAGAGGATACAAAGCTACACACACAAAATGGAAATGTCCCAATGCATTTGTAGTCTGGAAATCTCTAGTCTGGGAAAAGACAATCACAGAAAGTTGTCAACACCTACCCTAGCTACTTTAATAAGTATAATCAAGAAAGCCAGTTTCGTCTCTCCCTAATATTATCACAGGGTAAATTTTAATAACAAAATTTCATAGTTGCACATTGTTTCTGTCTAGAATAACAATGACTGAAATTCCAAATCACTTTCATTCACATGTTTGCTATTATGTATCATCACTATTAAAATCAAACTTGAGTGGAAAATGAAAAAAATATGAATGGCAAATCATACATAGAAATCAAATTGGTTCAGCACATAAAAATATTCCATTTTCAAATGCCTGGCATTATAAATGAAGTAGATTGAGTGGTGCTATTTTCAGAGTTATCTTCTGCTCAGCATTTATGATGAGCCTTCTAGAAACCAGAGGGAACACTCAGTTTTTATTCAAATGCTCCTGGAACTTTTACTGTGAGGACTTTTAGAGCCTTCTTAAAAAATTAATACTAAAGAAATCCATGTCAGAATTATGATTGTGTTTAGGCAACTCTTGTACCTTGAAGAGTTGAAATTAGAGCCTTTACTTTTAAAACTGTACTAATGAACTGCAGGATATTAGTAAGTTTATTTGGAGGAGAAGTAAGCAATTTGGACATTAAGTGGATGCATTACATGACAAATGATATATATTCAATCAAATATTGGATAAACTGAGCATACTATTTCCAGTCTCATTTGACATGACTAAATTCGTTAATAAGGACCAGGAGAGATGTCCCAGTGGTTAAGAGCACTTGTTCTTGCAGAGGATCTAGGTTCTATTCCAAGAACTCCCTTGGTGGATTACAACAATCTGTAACTACAGTTTCAGAGGACTTGATGACCCCTTCTGACCTTTGCGGGCATCAAGCATGCATGTGGCACACATACATACAAGGGGGCATAAACATTCATACATAAAATAAAATCAATACATCTAAAACTTAACTAGTAAGTGAACTAATGTATTTGTTGAGCATTTATTGCATAGTTTTTCATTAGGTGCTATAAAATTTAGTATATAAGTAGATTATAATTCTTGTCAGATAGAAACCTTTTGTCAAATTGGGAAAACAAATTTAATAACATCTTTTGTGGTGGAGGTCAAATTTTAAAATCTATAGTATGTGTGGTTGGGTAGCACACTGAAATCCTTAGGGCTCCTGGAGGCTGTGGTTCATCTGAGTTTTAATAGGGGTATAGTTTAAGGTTTGGGGATTTAGCTCAGTGGTAAAGTGCTTGCCTAGCAAGCGCAAGGCCCTGGGTTCGGTCCTCAGCTCCGGAAAAACAAATAGGGGTATAGTTTAGCCAGGCTGTGGTGGCACACACTTTTAACCCCAGTACTTGGGAGGCAGAGGCAAGCCGGTCTCTATGAGTTGGAGGCCTGTTCCAGGAGTTCCGGGATGACCAGGACCTTTATTACACAGAGAAACATTATCTTGAGCCCCACCCCTATGGCAGGGCAGGATAAGGTTAGGTGGTACATTCCAACTGGAGAGAGAGAAGAAAGGAGATTGGGGCAGATGCTGCAAGCTGCCGCCAGGAGAAGCAAGATGTGAGAGTACCGGTAAGCCACGAAGCCACGTGGCAATGCATAGATTAATAGAAATCGGCTGAATTAAGTTGTAAGAGCTAGCTAGTAAGAAGCCTGAGCCAATGGGCCATAGAATTGGTAATTAATATAAGCCTCTGTGTAATTATTTTATAAGCGGCTGACTCCATCACAGGCCAGATAGGACCGGAGAAACTTATGGCTACACAACCCCTCCAAAAAAGGGATGTAATTTAAGGTGAGGAAGATAGGGTATGACAGAAGTATGTAATGTGATAGCATAGAAAGGAGTGAATGAGAAGTGTGTCTTCTTCACATAATCATCCACTTAATAATATCCTAATAAAAGTATATTTCCACTGTAATAGTGACAAGTTGCATATTAGTATTTAGCAAATAGTTCACTATGTAGTGTAGCTGACAAGCTGATTATTATAATTGCTGAAAGAACCTATGAATGATGTGCTAAATTCAAATGCTTTTGAAGAAACAAGTTTGGTTAGGATGAGATTCCCAACTCTGCCTCTTCTGAGCACTCATGGCAAACTTTTTAACCTGTTTGAACTTCAGTTTCATTTGTACATGGCCCCAAACTCCTTCCTTCACAGATTCACCTAGAAGACTAGACCACTAAACTTACCAAATTTAAACCTGCTTAGCACAGCCGGATACAGTTTATTATATGTATAGACACCCAGATGTCACTGATAGGTTTTCAGAGTCCTTTCTGTCATCCTCCTTTTTCATATTGACTCATTCTTTGAGACTTACTTATAATCCTAAACTTAGTGCCTTCATGGCTTTATGTTTGAAATCCCTCTTTTGATAGTCACAGGACTTTTTAGAGTACACAACTGCTGCATGAGAAAACAGCCTATCACAATTACAGTAATTATCTAGGACATGTGAAGATGATTCAAGAAGTTGGAAATATTCAAATTGAAGATGACACAAATTTGCTGTGTCAGGGAGAAAAACAAACTCTTCTTGCTAGTTCTTCTAGAAACTTGTGTTATAAAGGACATAATTTGTTCAAAACAACATTTTTCATCTAGAGATAGGATTTTGCTTATACTGCCTATAACAAGCCAAATGAGACTTATAAAAACAAGAGCATAATACGTTGGTAAATCACAATTAGGCACAATTTGGGAAATTAAGAATTTGAAAATTAAAAGCCATGAATATTCAAAAAGAGAATTTTATACAGTTATATTAAAAAAGAAGAGTACTAACATTATTTTGTAGAGAGAAATAGTCTCATATTTGTCCAGGAAGGGAAATACTTACCGAGTGACTTCATGCAGCTAATGTTAGGGACCACATACTGATGCCTAAGAGCAGTGGTGATACACAACATCCTCTGATTATTCATCACGGAGATCTTGGAAAGCTTATATGAGAAACTCATAATAATTCTGATTAGTATGTGATCAAATGTGTCTGTTTCCAGGGGGATTTACACTTACACCCCAGCTGTGAGGCAATAGCTGAGATTGCCGATGCAGTGTAATGATCCAGTACATAAGAGGGCACAGTCACCTGAAGTTGATTTCCTTCTATGGTTCTGGAACTCTGATAATCTTTATCATTCCTGCAGGATTCTTGTTGTATCCCCTAGTGTATTTTTACCCTTATCCTGGTCTTTTGTCTGTACAGTTACGGACCATGTTTGATTGCTTCTTTGTCTCTTAGAGTGACTGTGGCTACTTAAATTAATGGAAACTTAGCAGTTATCCTTGCCTTGCTCTTTGATATTCCCTTTCCCCCTGTTTTACGGAAAACAGGCATGTCCCTGGTTTGGGTCAAGTAGATTAGGGTATCATGACACAATCAGAAGTCAGAAAGACCCTGGGTCTGTGAGTATCTCTGTAGAGCCAAGCTGTCTTGCAAATTTACCTTGGTCTATATGTAGGGTGGGAAATAAATGTATGCTGTACTTATACCTGTGAATTACTTACTCCTTTGGTGAGTTTCATTTTGGTTTTACCCTAATTAGTGAAAATGTTTGTTTGTGATTATTAGAAAGTCCAGACAATTGATAATCAGAAAAATCTAATGGGAACTGTAAAAGTCCAAAGAGGGCATCCGGTTCCCTGGAACTGGAGTTATAGAGGTTTTTGAGTCACCATGTGGGTATTGGAAAGCCAGTCCTCTGCAAGGACAACAAATGCTCTTAATAACTAAGGCGTCCCTTCAGCCTCTGCTAGCTCATCAGTAACTTACAAAAATTATTTGAATAATTTCTGGTGCTGGATTTTGTTCACAAGAAATGATGGTCCACTAAATTTTTATGTATTTTTTTTTAATCTCAAGTGATATATACTATAGTACAGAGAGAAGGCACTAAAGGATAAATAAATAAATGGATAATAAAGTTTCTGATTTTGGTAGACATACCTTGAGGAAACCTTTAATGAGTCATGTGAGCATAGAACCCACCCCCACTTTGAATAGGGGAAGAGTTGTGTGAAGACATTGGCTGAGGGACACAATGAGACTTGAAGTCATTTTTGTGTTAGATTATATTAGACTGTCTCAGTGAGCTGTATAGAAATTCTGCTGGCCTTGAAGACACAAAATACCACGACCCAAGTTGTCTATAGAGAGGAGGATATGGCAGTGACCTTTTGTAATAACTTCACAGAGAGTGGTTTTCAACTGACAGCTAGGAAGAACTGAGGCTCAGGTTATTCAGCTTCAGAAAATGAAATCTCTGTATTGGGTAACCAATTAGGGACTCTTCCCTGGAAGAGGCAAATTCTCCCTTTCTCAGCAGTTATTAGTTGCCTTTAGTACTTTGTCCAGGGGTGGAAGCATGTGAAATCTCTCCCTTGAACGTCAGCGCATATATTGATATTGTCATTGTTCAGTCTTGTTTGGGGGTTGACTTTTCAACCAACCTGTGCAGTTCTTGTCTGTTGGACCTGGCATCTGAGAACCTGAAAGAATGGAGAGGACTACAGTCTAATTCTGTAGACCACCTTCCCTCAGTTTCAGTGTATTTTTGTCCACAAATGAAACAAACAACAAACAAACAAAAAGGATGTAAGAAAGGCTGTTTGAGTTCAGAAAAAAAAACATGTAAATAAATGCCAATAAGCACATACTAAGTATTAACAGAGCAGAACTCTCTCAGGACAGACCAATTTAAACACAATGCCTGGCGTGTACTGTAAATTATAACTGGGAAAGCACGAAAGTAAGGCAGAAGGTCACATCCACATTCAGCATACACTGACCAGATTGGGTTCTATGGTTAGGATCTGACATCCAATAAGAATAAGCATGTCTTATGAATTGAACGTAAATGTTTGTCACAGGAGGCGTGAATTCACATCCATGAACAATCCAGGGAATAAAATGCATTTAAGATAAAAAAAAAAAGGCCCTCTGCCTTGTTCCCTTGAACTTCTCTCACAGTTCTCCAAGGCATTGTTCACCGTGCATCATTCCTTTGACCATGTCCTGACATTTTCACAGCCATATTGTTAAGGTATCATGAGGGTAACTTCCCTATCATTTCTAGGAAACACAATCTCATAGCAGACTTCATGGTCTTTTGGCTCTTACAGTCTTTCCATTCTTTTTCCAAGATGTTCCCTGAGCCTTAGGTGCAAGAGTTCTCTTATATTGAAATCATATACACACATTAAATGGACTCAGCAGGTTTTATGTATATATTTACACATGTGTATCTAACAATAGTGACAAAAAATAGACCATCAATTTGAGAGGGAATGGGTGGGACATGGGAGCAGCTGGAGAAAAGAGAGGGAAGAGGAAGTGGTGGAATCACATTTTAATTAAATATTTTTCCTTAGAAAAATCTTGGAAGCATATGAATTCTCACAAAAACCAGAACAGTTGTGACTTTAATTCTTCCCCAGCCAAGTTTTCTACTGCAAGTACTTCCAGTGATCGCCTTGAGAGCAGTCTCTTGGAAAGCTGAGTTAAGCTGAGCCTGACTCCAGAACCACAGACACTACCAGGCAATAAATAGCTGTGAGTGACTTGACATTGCCAGGGTTGTGGTAAAATTTTACACAGCGTTGAAAACAATGTACCCATGGTGATGTATTTTATGAGAACAAAGGCAAAAGGAAAAAATAAAACACGAAACACTGCACCAATCCAAACTGCTGCCTAACAGATTCCATTTTGGATCTAGATAACTAAAATTGCTACCCAGACCCTGGCAGTTATTGTCCTAAAGTGTCAGGATAAAAACAATGAAAACATCCAATAAAGTAATTGAATCATACAGCAGAGATAACAACTAACAGCTCATCTCATGTTACCTCTCCATCTGGATACCTAATTTTAATGATGAGATTTCTTCTAATTTACTCCTTAAAAAAACAGTCATCTGTACCACAAAATTATTTTGACCTGTTTTTGCATGCTCTTTTAAATTAGCTATTGCTCTTTGATGTAGCTAATTGTAATAATAAGCACAGAGAAAAATAAACAATTTGGGCCTGAAAATAATTATTTTTAACAATTTTGGAAGTTACTTTTTAATGCTTAGAAGAGACATTTATCTTAGAAACTGTGGGCATAAAATAGTTATAATTAGATATACTTAAACTTTGAAAATATCTCACTAAATTAACAACCTGTAGCTTTGAGGGTTAGAATATTATTAATTTGGTAACATTAAGAAAAATTGTTTCCCTTGGTAAATATCAAAACTCATTGTTCTCTAAGGGCATGTCTAATAATAGCAAAACTTTATTCTCACAAATTGTAAATGAGAATGTACACGGGTGTAAATTTTTTAACAAGAAGGCTATTAACTCCAATGGTAGATTTTATTCCTTGGTTCTTAAATTCAATCTCTGTCACCAGAGATTCTGATTTAGTGTCCCATAGGTCCCCATGGTTTCAGAAATGAGGGCAGAGAAAGATGAAATGACTATGCCTCTGAGGTTTTATTAAGCCTCCCTGCAGATTCTGAGAGACTCTCCAGTCTGAGAGCAACTGTCTTATTTAATCTCAGCTCAGTAGGTCTGCTGTAAAATCCAAAGATTTCTGGTGCCTCTGGAGTGGCAAGAACCTGTTTCATACCATTTTGCAAAGGAAATTTTGCAGTTGAACATTTCTGAAATTTCAATAATCGATATAAATCATGTCTCTGATTAGCAGGCTGTCTGTATTCCTATCAATAATTGAAGTTCCTTGGAAGTAGAAGTAAGAGACTGGAAGGGGCAGTTAAATGCTCTAGTATATAAGTGCTTGTGAGTGCCTGGATAAGCACTGATGGCCTGGTGGTTCGTTGGCTGTAGGGGAAACAACAGTTACAGGCTGTAACTCAAATATCCTTGCCTTGCTATCTAGCATGTACTCAGTCTTCCAGGTTCAGGTTGGCAATCCCAATCCCTGTGAAACGCTCCTTCCTCAGGAAAGCTGTGCTACACTCCATATTCCCTCTTACACTGCCCTGTTAATACCGACCACTTCAATGGGTTTACTTACTGTTTAGAATTGATTTTTCCTTCCAAGAGGCTGAGACATGGGGAGGTAGAGATTTCACCCATGGTACCTTAGTGCTACAGAGTGTGACATGGACCCATTTTCAATATAAGCCAGAAATAGGAATCTGTTAGCTATGGAGAGAATTGAGGATGAAAAATATGTAAGAGCAAAGAAAGGACTCTGGATAAAATAAACTTAAATGATTTACCTGTACTCTTTATTTGCAGTTTGCTGACCATGGCTCTTTTTATAATGCCATGTATTTTTTCCATTCCTCTTGTTTATCTGTTTAATATTAATGATGAAGCATCCATTTGTTTTGCCCCATGGTGATGTAGTTGTCAATATTATTCTTGGTGTTGGAAAAGTTGTTTGAAATATTACCACAATCATAATTACATTCCTTAGTCTTTTATCTAATAATAAAAGTATCCAGGCATAGCGGTATGCACCTAAATTCTCAGCATTAAGGAGACAGAGGCAAGTGGATCTCTGAGTTTGAACTCAGTTTGGTCAACATAGTGAGCTTCAGGCTAGCCAGGCATATATAGTGAGATCTTTCTGAAAAAAGGTAGATTTATTTACTTTCCTAAGGTGGATATAGACAAATGAAAGAATGAATCATCCTAAGAGAGCAAGGAAATATGCCATTTGTTGGACTTCTATTAGGTCTTAAACACTAGATTAGAAACTCATATTTAGGTTATTTTCTGTAATTTTTGTGTCAACATTTGGGGTAGGTATTATCTCCTGCAAAGGAGTAATCAGTAATAAAGAGGTTATGAAAATTGTACAGAGAATTACAGTTGCTGAACATTTGTGTAAATATTTGGAAGCATACATTCACTACCAAATTCTTGTGCCCTTATCCCTCAAAAGCCTGCCCTGAGTTTATTTAAAAAGGTTAGAGCAGCCCTTGCAGAATGATAGAAATAGTACGCGTGTGCTGGAGGATGACCTTGGATGCCACCCGTCAGGTGCCATGTGTCTTACTGGTCTGGAACTTACCAAACAGGCTAATATCAGCAGGCTCCAGGGTGCTGTCTTTCTCTGCTCCCCAGTGCTGAGATTACGTGTGTGTAACTGACATTTTTCAATGTGGATTTTGGGTGTTGAGCTGTGGTCCTCACACTTGCACAATAAGCACTCTATCAACTTACCCATCTCCCCACTCCCCATACTACCCTTTTAACATACCAGCAGTTGCACTGCGTGCAGGAAAGGTTTTACCTAACTCATTTATTTTGCTTTGCAACATTTTGAATATTTTAGCACATTTTTTATTTTTAGAGCAGAAACCACCTTATACACAGTGATCATCCCAAGTCCTTGAGACCAAGTAGCCACTCATTTCTAAATTTGCACCATATTAAATAGTAATTATTAGAATATTTTTGCCAACTTTGTAAAATATGTTAACATATTGAGATGTCACTATTTCATCTCGACAGCACTTTGTATTAATATACATGATTTCCCTATATATGAAGATGCGTTTTATGCACAGTCATCTATTTTCATTTCCCTTCATCACTTATTTTAACTTCTGAGATGAATCTTACACTCCAAAAAGGACTAATTTCTATTTCCCAAAGAACTCGAGTAGGTTGTCTCTATGTCTTTGATCATCCCCTTTTCTGGAACAACCTTATGTCTGTATTTGTCCATTTCTAAACACTGTCCATCTTCCTAGGACCACGTGGACATACTAACTACTGTGCATTAAGTAAACACTGTCAAGAAGAAGATACTGCGATATGATAGCAATCTCACCTTTAAAACGAAATACAGAATATACAGAAGGACCATCCTACTGTACACCTTCTATTACACAGGAGAGAAATGAGGTATTGAACAGGCAGACAAGAAGAAATGGTCCAAGGCTTATTGCCTTCAACCATGTCCAAACTTAGTATGTTTTAATTAAGATGCAGGAAATATTACCTACTTGGTAGTGATTTCTATCTTTGAAGTCTAGTGGGATTGCATCCTTTTGGGGAAGTATTTGAAGTAGAGCAAGACCCTTGCCCAAAGCATGGGAACAGAGATGTAATTCATCCCTATACAAAAGTACTTGCTAATACTTTGTTGTCTTTCAGTTCATAGTTAATAGACAAGATTCAGGGTGGAATCTCAGGTACATAAAGGAACTGGGATGCAAAGGAAGATAGCCAAGAGACAAATAATGGGGAAAACTGAGATGTAAGTCTAGCCTCATGGACAGGGACAAGAGAGGAACAGGAAAACTAGAACTAAAAGATACAACTAACCAATATCTACTTTGTGTATTAATTGAATCAGCAATCCATTAAACGTTTATTTGCATTATATTTGTGTATAATGAACTATCCTAGACAAAAATAAATATATCACTGTTTTTTAGAGCAAGGAAGAAGGATAAACTTGCAAACTTAAGTTCAATGCTATTACCTGATATCATTCAACACAAAGTAATTGATTGAACTTCACTGACAGTTCTGTCTTACAAAGTCTCGGATCACATGCACCATGGTTTTGTAAAGGACCAAGGAAACTTCATCTTCCTGTCCCCACTCTTTTAAGTATAGTTCCTGCTGTAGAGGAAATGGCACTGAGATGCTGGCCTGAGTTATGTGGCAATGTGACTTCTGTGTGAGTTATAGGGATGTATTGGCAACATGAATGGATGCAGTTGAAAAAGAATGGAGGACATCTGGGAAACAGTAGATATTAAATTAGACTTAATTCATTAATTAACTGATTTTTATATCAGATTTTGATGTAATTCATTCCTGAATTAATCTGATACCTATGGTGATATTTTATTTGTGATGAAATATGATTTTATTTGTGTGTTAATAAAGTTGCCTGGAGATCAGAGCTAAGAGCAAGCCATTTAGCAGAAGGGTGGTGGTACATGCCCTTAATCTGATCACATGGCAGGCAGAATCACTGTGTGTTCAAAGACACAGTAAAGTGTTGACCTGAACCTTTTTTTTTTTCCAGAGGTTAAGATTTTTATTAATCATGATGAAAGCATACACTGAATTTCTAATTGAAACATAACCACAAACAATAACAAAAACAAGTAAGAACATAGAAAACCAGGCATCACCTTTAATCTCAGTATGAACCATAGAGACCTGGAGGTCTGTATAGACAGGCAGTGTCGAGGAAGTCATGTAGTTGCATTTACAGCCAATGAGAAGGCAGAACAGAAAGGCAAAAAAAAGGCAGGATGCAGGAAGAAGGTCTCTCTCTCAGGGGAAGGACAGCAGGTGTGGTAAGATAAGGTGATCTTAGCTCTTGGCTACTGCTCAATCTCTGGGCTTTTAACTCTTTATTTGGCAATGTGTTTCTTATTTAATAAGACTGTTTAGAATTGCATCTACAGATATCCACACTGACGAGCAGTCACTTGCATTGGAGAAGTAAGTATAGATGTGAAGGGTCTCTGTGGTCAGGGAACTGCAGCAAGAAGAGGAACGAAGAGTAATTATGTCCATTTCTCCAGAGAATTTTTAATGATTTTTAATATCTTAAAATTACTAATTACATCATTTCCCCCCTATACATCCCCTTTCTTTCTCTTAAGTTCCAGGCCTCCTTTATCTTTTTTATTGTTACATATATTTTTTTCCTAAATTGATAAAATAAAACCTGATCCAAAGGCTTTTTACGAATCTCCCAAATATGAATGGTGTTTCATATCATTTACCACTTTTCTTATTCTCCTATGAACCAGCAGTGCCTGAGCCTCAGTATTATAAAGTTAATAGAGAGGAGAACATATTGGGAAATGGCACCAACTGGCCTTCATTTGGAGAAATGCGTGTAACAACAAATGTGAGTCTTTGGAATCAGCCAATTGAGACTTGGGGCCTGATTGAGACAAATTAAGATGCTGTTAATAGATGGTCCCTATAATGTGGACATGGAAGCTAGGTAAGGAGAGAGTCACTGAGGATACCAGGATCCTTAGTTGTACATTATATCTCAAGAAGAAAGGAAACATGAGCTTGGTAGTTGTTTTGGTTCCATTCACTCTTTTACACTAATCAGATTTGATTTTAAAGAATGCAGGATTGATTGATTGAGCGTGTATTTTTGTAACACACTTCTCTTCAATACCTCCTTCACTGCTTTGACTCCAGATTTGAGATGGAGAAAGCAGATGCCCTGTAGAATGGAAATTAATGGAAAACTGAATCCTAAGGTATTTCTTAGGGATACATATGTATGTTGCCATTATTTCTTGGAATACGTATTTAGGTTCTTTCTGGTTTCAGAGATTTTCAAGGGTCAACAGGAACACATGTCACCTTGTTCTTGCTCAGATCCATGTTGTAGGATAATCTTTTTATACACTACGAAGATGTGTCTCTGCCGAAGGCGCCTCCTGATTGGTTTAGTAAAGAGCTGAATGGCCAATAACCAGGCAGGAGAGAGCAGGCAGGACTTCCTGGTAGAGAGAGGAACTTGGGAAGAATCAGAGGCATGTGGGATTAAGCTAGTCATACACAGAAGTTATCAGATATACAGTATGGAGGAGAGGTAACAAGGCACGTGGCAGAACGTAGATTAATAGAAACAGGTTAATTTAAGTTATAAGAGCTAGTTGAGAACATGCCTAAGCTAAGGCCAAGTTTTCATAACTAATAATAAGTCTCATTATTTGAGGGCTGGTGGTCTAAAGAAAGCCTGGCTACAGTTCCACCCTCATTTCAGAATGCTTCCTCCTTGCATTAACCACAGCTTCCAGACTAGTCATCTTCCTATTCATTGTTTCCCTTGCTCAGGAAACACGTCCTACAAAGCACTTCCCACAGTGTGTACTTTTAGTTTGTCAAGACAGTTCTCCATGAGAGCAGGAAAGCTGCTGTTTTGTTCACTTGCATTTTCTTAGTATTTACAATTGTGTCTGGCATATGAAGGTATTCCACAAATTCTGACCGAATAGTTGGATGGTTGCCAAGGCCTAAGATGCATCTGTCTATCAAGACTTGCCAAGGATGAGCCTAACTCTTAGTCGTCTGATACTTTTTACTATTGTCCTAGGAACCTAAGAGGATTGAATCTGCTTTGATGGGCTGCTGATGGCCAGACACTCTCTTGAGCAATCAAGATCATTAGAGATAGGAAAATTAAGGGGGAGGTGCATGCTGCATATTTTTTGTTACTCACTCAATTTTTTTTCCTAATATTGCTAGATCATAAACTTCTTGAAATTGCTTCATCCCATGTCATAATTGAAACTAGCCCAAAGTTGGCCATGTACAATAACATTTGTCAACAAATTGGTGATTTGATATTGGAATGACACAGCACACAGTTGAGAAAAATTTAAAATAAGAATGTCTATAATGATTTCTGTAAAATACAATTTAATTTCTTATTAATTATAAAATGAAGTATAATGACATTTCTGAAATTATAAAATCTTTGCATTAATCTGAAACACAAACCAACATGAATTTCATTCAGAATCCATAACTGTGTTGTAGGGAGTATGAAAATTTAATAAATGTAACATATGCAACACCTTTTTGTTTGTAATAGGGTTCTTAGAATTAAGAACATTTGCTATAAAACAGGATAGGCCATTTAGCATTTCTTCTTCATTTATTTGGATCACCATGCTTTGATTTAAGATTCCTGAAAGGCTGTCTTGCATTATTATGAAGAATTTGACTGGTTTGGCTTGTAACTCACAAAGCAGATTAGGCATTAGTGGGAAACTGTCCCTCATCATATTAAGTCCCAGCTGTATCAGTGGCTCTTCTTTACTTTGGGCATCCTTGTCCTGTAAAAGCAGGGCTGAACAGCAGGCTGCAGAGTCTATACTTGGGTCTCTGTCTCCCCATCCTCATCAGCAGTGGAATCACGGGGAGGTCTGTGGGCTATCTGCAGAGCAATTTCTTTCTGCATAAAATGAACACAATAATCTAAGTGCTCTTGAAGGCTTGTTGTGAGATGAAAATGGGGTAATGTATGTATAAGTGATTTGTAAGCTGTCAAATGCTGTACAATTATGAGGTGATACATGAGTCATAAATCAACAACGATTTATTGATTAAAGCTACAGTGAGTGACTAATTTCATCACTACCTGAGGCATTTAGCAAGTTATTTTTGGATAGTATTTTCACAATTGACAGTACCCAACTCAGAATACTTTTATGAATAATTACTTTGGGAAAAATTACTATGATCTCTTAGGTTCATCTATCTCAAGTCTTACATTTAGATTTGTTTTTGTTTTATTTACAATCATTGGAATTTGTGCTTATGTCATGGTAACATTAAGGACAAAAGCAGCTTGTGGTCTAGTTCTATCCCTTACTTGAGAGTTCTGATAGAGTACTTGTTACTCAGGTCAGTGAGGAATACTGAAAAAGTACATTTTGATCCTTTATGAGAACCCTGAAAAGCCAAGGTCAACCAAGTAATCTGTGGCAACCACTTCAGTGGCAGTCACTTCAGAGACACTGGACTGTCACCACCGGTGAGGAGCATAAGTGGCAGAGGACTTGGAAGTAATGGAATGATTTTGTTATCTGCAAATTTTAGAACTATCATGTATGAAATAAAAATATGACCCGACTCTGCTACAACAAAACAGGAATCAAGACAACACTGATTCGGTGAACACAGGGGTGACTGCTAACACAATGTTAGGACCCATTTCTCCTCCTTCTCTTCTTTCCTTGCCCCTCTGTCCTCTTTTCTTCCCTCCTGTTCCCCCTATCCCTTTTTGTTTTTGAGGAAAGTGGTCTTGAATACCACTCCTTATGAGTGCTGAACCACTGATCTGTACCACCATGCCCTGCTTTAGCACACATGTATCTTTATGTCCTCTGCCTTAGCTTATTTATAAAGTTCCCTCCAAAATTCTTTTTATGTAAGAGTTAATATATACTAAATTATGTACTAGATCGACATTAAATGAGATGTCTTAAAACATTATTTCAGTGCAAAGAATCACATACTAGTGGAAAAGAATTATGATTCATAAAAATGTAAGTACTTACATTTCCAAATATAAGAATTAGGTAATCAAGTTAAATGGTTTTAATGAACAACTTCAGGAATACCCAAAATACAAAATTACAAAATGAACTTCAGTGTCACTGCTACTCAGGTTCCAAAATTACCAGGACATTTTCATTCAGATAACTTCTGACTTCACTTTCCTATACCAGTTTACAGTTAAAATTCTAATAGTACAGAGCAAAGAAAGAAGACTTAAAGCTGCAAAGAGACATTCTGAATTACTTACAAAGTTAAACTTATCAGAAACATGGTCTACTTGTTGGTGGAAACACTACAAAAAAGGAAAGCATAGTTGGATATATTTGATGGCCTAAAGCATAGAGGAATCCCCAAGGATGACCCCAGCATGGACTACTAAAAATAGTATAGTATAGAAGAATTTCTGAGCAGTCTTAGTAAATAAGAAACACAGATGCAGAGGGGTGAAAGCCATAGAGATCAGAGAAATAGGAATAGCCAACAGCCAACCTTAGCTCACCATGCCACCATAGCTTCCCAAGAGAGCCAGCTTCTTCCTGTCTAACCTGCGCCTTTATTGCCTTGCTGTTTTGCCTTCTCATTGGCTCTTAGCCTAGCCACCTCACTTCCTTGTCACTGCGTGTCTGTACAGACCTCCAAGTTTCTATGGTTGGTATTGGGATTAAAGATGTATATCACCATGCTTGGCTATGTCCTTGAACACACAGAGACTCTCCCTGCTATGTGATCAGATTAAGGGTGTATACTACCACCACCTGACTTTTGTTTCACCTCCAGGCAAACTTTATTTATTAACATACAAATAAAATATCACCACATTTCAGCACAAATAAAATATCACCACAGTGGAGAGGGTGCTTGAACTGAACTGGCTTACCCCAGTGATCAGACTGGTGAATACCCGAACTGTTATTACAGAGCTTCTCTCCAACGACTGATGGAAGCAGATGCGGAGATCCATAGCCAAACACCAAGCAGAACTCCAGGAGTCCAGTCAAAGAGAGAGAAGAGGGATTCTATGAGCAAGTGCACCAAGATCATGATGGGGAAACCTGCAGAGATGACCAAACCAAACTAGTGGGAACTTATGAATGTTGGATCAATTGGCTGTGGAGCCTGCATGGGACTGGACTAGATCCTCTGCATGGCGAGACAGTTGTGTAGCTTGATCTGCTTGTGGGGGCCCCCTGGCAGTAGGATCAGAATCGATCCCTGGTGCATGAGCCGGCATGAGCCCACTACCTATGATGGGACACCTCGTGCATCCTTGAGTCAAGGGGAAGGGCTTGGACTTACCTCTGCTGGATGTGCCTCCCCATGGGAAGCCTTGTCTTCTTGTTGAGGGGGAAGTGGGGGTGGGTTGGGATGGGGAGGTGTGGGAGGCTGGAGGAGGGAAGAGAGGGATCTTTGATTGGTTTGTAGAATGAATGAAAATTTTTTCTTAATGAATAAATAAAATAAAATATTAAAAGAAAAAAAAACAGATGAATTACTAAGTAAGGTTACTATTGCCAGCAAAGTTACCCTTCAAAAGCCTTTCTTGATAAGCATAAACTAAACCAGTAAGCTAGCATTGCAGAAGCTACTCAAAGAACTACTGTACACAAAACAGGAATAAAGTTATACACAATCAGGAGAACTGAGAAAAAAATCAATCTCATTACTAATGAGATTACAAATGATAATTTCAAAAAATCAACATTGATTGTATTAATTATTTGAAAATTTCATAAATGCATATAATGTCTGAATTTCCAGCTCCTCTTCCCCTAACTTTTCCTTGGTTCATCATTCATCCATATTCTTTCCCAACTTCATAATATTTTTTGTTTCTATAATCCAATGGATCCAATTTGTGTTGCTCACATATGCATGGACATGGGCTGATCAAATGGAACATGTAGCAAGCTTCTAATATGAAGAAAGGGGAAAATAGTAAATACTTTTGAATAATGACCCTAATCTCAAAAGATCTTCACTTTCCAAAAAAATGTGGATTGGCTTAATGTATTAAAAAAAAATCAAGAATCAAATCGTTGTTTGCAAGAAGCTTATCTTATTGGGAAAGACATGCAAATTGAAAACAAAAGAGAGAAAAATTATATTCTAATTGAGTGGAATCCCCAAACAAGCAGGAATAGTTATGCTTACACCTGACAGAGCAAACTTTAAGACAAAATTCAAAGGTATAGCGAAGGCCACTGCACACTGATAATGTCAACAATCCATCGTAAGTGTATAATAATTATAAATACACATGCATCTGCTTAACAGAATTTTAAAAAAGCTAACAGTATTGGACCAAAAAATATCTAAAGTTAGCATATAGTATTAGAACATAACTTCAATAGTCTATTCTCATTGACAAATCATTGAGACAAAATATAAACCAATTTTTCAGGGTAAAATTATTCATAGGTCAAAAATACTTAATAGACACCTATAGCACATTCTATTCAACAGGTAGGTAAATACATATTGTTTTCAATAGCAAGTGAATTTTCTCAAATCAGGTCACATTTTGAAAGAAAATAATTTATTGTGTCTCATAACAGCATAAAACTAGAAATCATCAGCAAGAGAAAATACAGAAACCATACAAGCACATGCTAATTGAATAATTAAAAAACAGGATAAAAATCCTAAATAAATAAAGACTAGAAAGAATATTCCTCGGTGTAAAACTAAATTGTAGCCAATATTACACTAGATGGAGAAGTTTTGGAAGTATTTCCTCTAACATAAGGAATAAGAGAGACAAAGATGTTGCTCATGATCTCTTTTCTTGTTCAATATAGTGCTTAAATTCTGAGCCTAACAAAATAAGAAAAGAAAAAGAAATAAAATTGATATAAATAGGGAACAAGGAAATAAAACTGTCTCTATTTTCACATAAGAGCCAAAAAGACCCTAAAGACCCTTCAGAATGTTTAGACCTGATGAACACGTTCAACAAAGCAACAGAATACAAAGCAACATGAAAATCAGTAGGTTCACTGTACATCCTTAATGAATATTCTGAGAAACAAACCAGGTGAGTAATCTAACTCACAATAGCTTAAAATAAAGAAACAAGTTTAGGAACAAATCTAAGGAGGCTAAAGATCTCTACGTTGAAATCTCTAAAAACAAAATTGAAGATAATAAAACAATGAAAAGATCTCCCATGTACATGGATCAGCAGAATCAGCACTGTATTCCTGTCTTACACACAAGAACACAACAGTGTTAATATTGAATATTACTGAAAGTTACATAAATGCAAATTCCTATTAAAATTTCAAGGATATTCTTATAGGAAAGAAAGTCCTACAAGGAGAAGGCACAAAAACTCCTCAAAAGCTACAGTGATCTTAGTGATCTCAAGCATAAGAGCTGTATTGGTGGTGCCACAATCCTTACTATCACATTATACCACAGAGCCATAGTGACGAAAACAGCAGGCTACTGGAAAACAGCTAATGGAACAAATAAAATGAGAGAGCCAATAATAAGTATATTCAGCCTCAACCATTTGATTCTTCAAAAGCATTGGAGAGAACACAGCTCTTCTACAAATGTAATAGGAAAGCTAGATATCCTTATGTAGAAGAATAAGAGGGAGATTCTTAACTCTCTTCCTGAACAAAAATTAGCTACAAGTTGATTGAAGTCCTTAACATAAGACCTGATACTCTGAAAATACTAGAGGAAAATGCATGGAAAACACTTGAAGATTTTGCATAGACTTTCTGGATAGGGCTCTAAAAGCACTGATAGTTATAGCAAAAAGACAAACAGGATTGAATGAAATTGGAAAGGTTCTGAACTACAAAGAAATAGTTAACAGAGTAAAAAGGCAGCTGACAGGAGAGGAGAAATCTTTGCCAGGTATTCATTCAATGGGGTATTGACATCCAAAAAGAATTTAAAACAGCAAACAAACAAATATGAAAAGAGCAAACCATCTAGTCAGAAAATAGGCAGATGAACCGTAGAGACACTTCTCAAAAGAAATAAATATCCACTACATATGTGAGAAACACACTGAACATCTTCATCCATCAGTGCAATTGTAAATCAGAATTACATTGAGATGACGTGTCACCCAACCCGGCTATCATGAAGGAAGCAAAAACAAATATTGAAAGGAAGGCCAGAGGAAGGAGCTTCATATACTGTTGAGAATATAAATTAGTGGAATCAATATGGAATTAAGAAAAAAAACCAACCAAACAAACAAAACTACCATATGATCCTGCTGTATGACTTCCAAGGTAGGTAGTCAGAAGAATCAATCTCATCACACAACAGGTATACCTGCACACCCTATATATTGCTGCGATATTCAAAACAATCCATCGATGGAATCAGCCCTGCTGTCCATCAAATGAGTGCACCGTAAAACATAGCATATGCGCACAATGAAGTAGTATTCAGACCGACAGAAGAAGGAAATTAAATCATTTTCAGGAACTGGAGGGAACTGGAGATCACTGTGTTAATAAGACAGACCCAGAAAGAGAAACTTACGTGTTTCTCTCATATGTGGTAACTAGATTAAAAAAAAAAGAAAAAAGAAAAAGAAGACAGTTGAAGAGTGACTATTTAGGAAGCAAACTGGGATCAGCAGGAGAGGAAATGTAAGCAAAATGGGGTCATGTGGGAGTGAGTCAGCTCAAACTACCTTATATACTTGTATATATTTACCTTTTAATCATTAGAGATCTCTTTTCAATTTAAAAATATTATTTGCTTTTAGTTTTTCTTTTCAATGTTTTCTTTAGCAAATTTGAGGTACCTTCCTTTAAAAAACTTTCTCAGAGATAACTTCATATACTTATAGGCAAAGCTTGCTTATTCCTTTGATATACTGAAAGCATTTTCTTGTATTTGTGCCATAATTTGTTCAACCAATCCTCTCCCTGGGTGTCTGGATTGCCTCCATTTTCTTGCCATTATGTATAATGTCATAATAAATAACTGCATCCATTTGTCACTGTATTTTTTGCTGGTGTATTTTTCTTCTCCCTTGTAAAGTAAGAATAATAAAAAGTATCTCATAGATTTGCTGGGAGTGGAAGATGTGATAAGGTATATAATATGTCTGGTGTTATGTCTGGCACACAGTCATTGTGGCTGGGAGCAATTAGTAATATCAATGTGAGACAATTTATTTAGGTGTATAATGAAAACACCACAGAGTAGTGCATGTGTTCAGGTGTGTTGAACACAGTAACTGAGTGGGAAACAGATTAGGAAAAGTGATATTTCGCTTGAGGCTATTTGGGTTACAGAAAGATGTTTTAGGTAATGGGAGCTTTTCTAAAGATCAGATTATGAAAGAGCAGAAGGATTCTAAGGGCAGTAAGTAGAACTCGGGGCATAAAGGAGAACTCTGATGGTGGTGACCTGGTTGGGAGGAAAAAGTGAATGGCAGATCCTGAAAAGACCTTTTCTGATATTTTGATGCCCTGTTTTGGAGAGTTGGGAAAGGATTTTTGGCAAAGACATAAACATGACTTACAAATGAACAAACAGCTCTTCCTATGGCTTCTTCTGGCATGAAGGAAATTCAGGTAAAAAAAATATAAGGAACCAGTTGTAACTATGACCAAGCATTTTAAACACTGGTGAGCACCTCCATTTTATCAAAGAGGAAATAAGATTTAAAAGAGTCACTTAATTTGCCCAAACCGTAAACCAGTAAATGGAAGAGCCAAGACTGTATTACCCCAGTTAAAAGTCTATGTCTTTAACATTTTACAATTTCCAAAATTCAAATTTGTTTAATAAAGAGGGGGTGACATCAGGAGGTCAATGCCTGTTGATTAAGTCAGCATGGTTTGCTGAGATCTGGGGCATGTTACTCTCAAATGAGGCACCGGGACATTGAGAAAACAGTAGAGACTGGAAGGCTGCCCTGAAGCAGGCCATAGGACTGTCATTCCAGAGCTGTCCTCCAAACACCTGAAAAATTTAGGGACTAAAGAACATCCAGGGATGCTGAAAAGAATCTGATCCAATAAGTCTCCATAGGTCCCCTCTGGCTATTTTACCATTGGGTCATATTTCTCTGTGGTGGCCCTCTTCTTCATCAGGCTTCTCTCTGCCTTTTGGGCCACATATATCTGACCTCTCTAGGACTGTGTAAAACATATACACATTTACCAGGCTCTCTCTTGGTAATCTTTCTTTTAGTCTAGGGCTCTTCCAACAGACTCAGTGACTCAGTGATATGCTGGAGGTACCAGAGATTTTCTGATCTTTTTTTAAATAAGATTTTCTTAGATTAAAGCACTGAAAGACGGGAAGGTCGTAATTTCCTGAGAGAAACTATGCAGACTTTAAAAGTTGACATATTTTTCCAGTGAATTTATTAGTGACTTTCTTGTTTTTGCTTCACGACAAGATAAAAGTGGTTTGACATGTCTACATTCTGCTCATAATCTAATAGAAAGGACAGGAAATAAAATCAGAGTCAACAAAACCTGGAGGTAACCCACCCCTGCTACAGAAAGCCTTGAGGTCCTGCAGAGAGTTGTACGAAAATCTGTGGAGAAAGAAAACGTCACTCATTACCAGCCAGCTACTGGTGGCAAAGTCATGGAAATCCCAGCTCCTAGGATCAGATTCATGGTTTCAATAATTACCTCTAAGACTCCTTAAAAATTCCCTGTTGGGAACTTAAAGCTCAGTCAAATAATCAATATGCCCAGCTTGGTTGGAATTGTATATGAAAGTCATACATTTTAAAATTTTCTACTATTCCAATAAAATTGCAATCGATGTGTTCTGTCACTTGTCTGTAGAATGAAAGCTTTAACCTGCTCGGATTTACAGGTGCTCCCTGAGGTAGCGTGGCTACTACCTTGTGTTTCCTGAAAGGCTGGAACTGAGGTGCTGGCCAGAGAACAAGTCTGCCTTCTACCCTGTCAAGAACTGGCTGTTCTGGAGCTCTGCCACAGATCACTCAATTTCTTATTTAAATTAAAGAGCTAAATTATCTATAGAGGCTCCTCAGTTCATTAAATTATTGGATTTAATATCATTTACGTGAAGCCCTTGTTAGTGGGGAAGACAGTGGCGGCATCTTCACTGCGTATCTACAAGCTTTATTGGCTGAGGGAAAAAAAAAAGACAAAAAAGGAAATATTCCAGTACTAAAAGCCAGGTCATAGTTTTCTGATGCTAAGTTTGGCTGAGGGTGGCCAATTTTTGAAAAGGGGAAGAAAAGAGTGTACATGTGGGGGGAGGGCATAAAGGAAGGAACAGGAAGGGAGGGGTGGGGGAAGGGGATGAGAATGAATTAGTCCCCAGGAAAGAATAGTCAGGAGCCTTAAGATCCTTCAAAGCACTTGACACTGGACATTTTAATACTGAGTGTGGGAGAACTTGTGGTGAGGTTGTGCTACAGGAACTGCTGTTGACTTTTGCCAGAGACTGCAGGTAGGGCAGTCCCCATCTAATGGGAAAGAAAACGAGGGTTGTTCTAGAACAGTGTTTCTCAACATGTGGGTGGCGACCCTCTGGGCCAAATGATCCTTTCATAGGAGTCACCTAAGACCATCGGGAAACACAGACATTTACATTACAGTTCATAACAGTGCCAAAATTACGTTATGAAGTAGCAACGAAATAATTTTATGGGGGAGGGGGAGTGGGAGGAGGGATGAGAGGGGGATCTGGGGTTGGTATGTAAAATGAATAAAAATGTTTTAAATAAAGAAGGAAGACCATACTGCTTTCATATTAGAACAACAGTATATCTTGAATTTTGCATCCATAGGTTGCTGCTGTCTGATCATCTGTGTTAGCCATCACTTTCTAGGGGTCAGATTCAGTGGGTAAGCTTTTGTTCTTGTTGTGCTCATGATGACAGTAGCTCCATTAACAATAGGGGCTCCAAATTTCAGACCTTTAACAGAATAATCTCTTTCTTTCTGACTTCATGGTCTCATGTGAGTGTCTTTAGTCAAGGGTACTATATTTTCTTGTGGTGACTCAGGGGGCACTGGCTCCTTCCTTATTACTACTCTGCCCTCAGTTAAGGCTTTGGAGTCCACAGCTTATACACAAGGAAAAATAAATTGGAGATATTATATCCTTTTCTCGATAACTTTGGCACTTAAAACCTACTGAGGTGAACTAACAAAATCAGGTAATCAAAATGTACACAAGGGTTGTGGGATATTTGATCACACTGTGACACTCCAAGATGGTTAATAAAGTTAACCTTGAATCAGGGGACAGAGCCAGCGACTGGTTGACCAGAATTAGCCCTAGAGAAGTCAAGAATTTGGACAGAAAAAATGAAAAGGAAGGAAAGAGTGGAACTAGAGTTTGGTGCTTTTTTTTTGAGAGGGGGTGAGTAAAGAGATGCATGTCTTGCTGTGTCTCTGGCCAAAAAGCAATGTCAGCTTTTTGGCTTCTCTGATCTAGCAGGTTTTCACCCCCACATCTGAAGTCTGAGTCTTTGTTGGTAAATAGAACATAGAGACTTAGTTTAAACTTACATATGGAAGCAGTGCAAAGCTGGGTCTGCAGACCTGGAAGGCCCTCCAGGCCGAGGCCTCAGTGGCCAGTAGGGCGCTGACTGGGGGGTGGGTGGGCGGGGCGGGGCATAGGGCTCCAGATACTAATTAAATATTAAATATCCAGATGATATCAGTACGTTCATGTGCAGATGCTAAACCGACAGAAAAACATTATTTGGTACCCAACATGGGGCACTTATATCCACATAGGGCCTCAGAATGCTGAAAAAAAGTCTGAACACGGAGTCAGACACAGCTTCCTGGTTTCTGTAGTCTCCTAGATAGGCCTGGTGCTCATGGAGTACAGAGGTGTGACTCCTTTAAGAGGCTCTAATGTTCAACCTAGCACCAGAACAGTGGCATGCTACTAGCCAACAGATAAAATTATCTGCCGCAGTGCAAATTTTACAACTTCCCAAAGCTGGGGCAGGAAAACGTGGCTCCGGGTTCGGGCCCGAGGCATCAGGCTAGGCTCTCATGGACCAGAAGGGGGCAGAGGCAGCTGCCAGCATCATGTGCTAAGTGGAGCTGTGGGCAGGGAGCCTAGCTGCTACCTAGCAGTTTAAGGTTTGGCTCACACAGTCAGAGAAATGCTACAGATGCACACACACAAAAGCCAGGTCCAGACCGAGAAAACCTCTGAACAGGTACGGTATGCTTGAAAATGTGCTTAGGTGCTGAAGAAAGAAAACAAAATGTATATAGACAGTCATAAAAATAATAAAAATGGCTTTAAAGAAAGAGTAGAGTAGTATAAAAAGAATAAGCCACGTAAGGATGGGAAATACACAGGGCATCTGGATCCTGTATGGTACTCTGTTGACTGAATCTTTTGAATGCTGGTGAGTAAAGGGTAAAAATTGCTTAGAGATATTGGATTGTAGAAAAAAAACCCTGCTAAATTATACTAGCCTATATATTTTAAGGGTGCCTTAACTTCAGAGTGGAAGTTGGGAAATGTGTTGTGTTGGGGTTTAGATTATGCCTTTGTTTCCACAGGAAATGAAAAGCTATGGATTTTTTTTCAAAATTAATAAACATCAGATTTGATCATTGGAGACACCAGCAAGATGTGGAGGGAGTCGGACATACAGAACGGAGGAGTGGTAAACAGCCACATGGCAGAATGTAGATTAATAGAAACAGGTTAATTTAAGTTATAAGAACTAGTTGGGAACAAGTCTAAACTAAAGGCCAAGGTTTCATAATTAATAATAAGTCTCCATGTCATTATTTGGGATCTGGCAGTCCCAAAAGAAAGTCTGACAGGAAAAGTCCTACAACAGAAATATAGTTCTTTCTGGACCATTGACAATATTATAGTGAGGAAAGGGGAGCATATGTTTTCAACACACAGGAAGACAGTAGTCTTCATCTTCCCTGAAATTCTC
>CABHPH010159563.1:0-30237 GCA_902168325.1 Peromyscus nudipes | reverse complement strand
TTATTTAAATTGATTTTATGTGCACTGGTGTGAAGGTGTCACATCCCCTGGAACTGAAGTTACAGACAGTTGTGAGCTACCATATGGGTGCTGGGAATCGAACCCAGGTCCTCTGGAAGAGGAACAGATGCTCTTAACTGTTGTGTCAAACTCTCCAGCCCCAAATGTTTTTCCTTATAAACAGTTGCCTTTTCCTCTTATAACAGTGGTCATGGTGTCTCTTCACAGCAGTAGAAACCCTAACTAAGACACAACCCCAAGTTCAGGATCAAAGGCAGTCAGGAAAGCAGCATCAGCCAGAGATAGGTGACCGGCTCCATTTTTTGGAAACACGGGATCTTGGTAGGAGAATTTTTGCAAGATTTGGGGGATAAGCCCACGAATCTGGACTTTATTCTGTGGCCAAGTTAAAAAGCCACTGAATTAAGCCGGTCCTGGTAGCACCAGAGACTGAGGAAAAGATCGCAAGTTCAAGTCATGCCTGGGCTGCAGAAACAGTTCAACATCAGCCTGAGAAACTCACTGATGCCCTGCCTCCACATAATCAAAAATAAGTAAAGAAGCCAGGTGGTGGTCATACACACCTTTACTCCCAGCACTCAGGAGGCAGAGGCAGGCAGGTCTCTGAGTTTGAGGCCAGCCTGGTCTACAGAGTTCTGGGACAGCCAGGGCTACACAGAGAAAATCCCTGTCTCAAAAAACCAAGTAATAATAATAAAGTAAAGAGAGGACTGTTGGCCAACGAGATGGCTCAGTGGAGAATGGTGCCTGATGCCCAAGGACCTAGTGACTCACATGGGAGAAGGAGACAAGTGACTCCCACGAATTTTCCTCTGATCTCCACATGTGCCAACACACACTAACTTAAATCAAATATAATGAAAATACCTACTAATACTTCTTCACCTAGTTCAACTTGAAAGACCGAGTGTTAGCCAGACAACAGTCAGATTACATGTAGAAATAGAACATGGGCCCACAACCTCTACCCACCTGCCTAGAAAACCAGCCTTGTATCTACAATTAATGCCTCTCGCAGCTGCCTATGGTCAGTGAGGCTGTCTCTAGTGACAGGCCAGAAACTAGTCAGCAAGCGCTGGGCCAACTGTTCCAACTGCTGAGACTTGACCCGTGATAGCCAAGTTCTGTGCCTCTGTCTCTACTTCCGACTTTGGACCCAAGGAAAACCAAATCTGTACCCCTAGCCATTCATGTGGGGTGCCTAGGGAAGGAGACCCCCAAACAGTGGGGGTTTCCTCCCAGACCCCAGATTAGGCACAAACCATACCAAACACTTGTTTTCACAGAGATCCTTTATTAAGTGGGGAAGAAAAGTTAAGTGGCTGCTTTCTGACTCAGGCAGAAAAACAGCAGCAAATGACCTTGCAGGTGTAATTTTAGGAGAAGGGGAGGTCTGTGTTAGAATGGGCTGGGATGCAGTGGTAAAGGAGATAGGGGATGAGAGAGAAGGGGAAGGGGACAAGGGACAGGGGGCAGGGGTATTTGTCCTAGAGAGACAAAGGACTGCCTCTGGATAGAGAGGAGACAGATGTGGCCCATAGTCAAATGGGGGTTTATAAAGGTGAAGGAGGAACCCCCGTGTTAGGATGAGATGTTTAATTTTAATTAGTCTTGTTAATTAGGTGAACCAAAGCGGGCTTTTGATAGCTGGACCTTGGTAGTCAGCCTCAGGAGGAGGACGTGGCCAAATTAGGGAATGGACCTTAGTGGCTAGCTTTAGGAAAGTAATCTAACGGTTTTTGGAAAGGCAGAGGGACTGGGGGAGATGGGCAAGGCCTGCCAGGGCCCCATGCTCGAGTGAGCTAGCGTCCCTTCACCTACCCCCCCCCCCCCTTCCCCCCCAACCACCGTCAACGTGGACTGAAAACCGGTGGCTTTCAAGAAACTCTCCAGCCTGCAGCACCAGACTGGGTCAGCTGAGGCGTCCAGCTTCATGGACTGAACAGCTCCTGGGTTCTCAGCCCCTCCAGCGTGGAGTCAGTCCTCAGTTAACTGTCCAGTTCCCCCACTTCATAAGATAGATCCATTCTTCTGGTTCGTTCTGGAGAACACTGACTAGTCCAGCAAAATTTCTAGAAACACCAGGCACTGAAATGGATGCCTGGTCAAGGTCATGAGTATCGAACAAGATGTAGACTCGAACCCAGAGATGTTGAATGGAGGTCTTGGGGGGAGGTACCAGGGCGATGACACGTTTAGGACAGTGGCTTCTCACTCCTGGCAGTCCTCAAATCACCTTTGAGGAGCCCTCTGGACTTCTAAAACACACTCAGCCGGCTTCCAGATGTGCTGACTCAGCATTTCAGGGAGCATCTAAGGTCACTTATTTGAAAAGTCCCTCAGGTAGTTCTGATGCTAAGGCTTGGCAAGGGCTGCAGCCTGTAGTGAGGTGGGTGGTACTTGGATGGGTGCCAGGAGGCAGGACCAGAGGAGATAAAGAATCTCCGGCCTGTGCTTCAGCCTGTGCTTCGTCAGTGAGGACCGTGACAATGGCATTGTCTGAGAGAGGAGCAGGTGGTAGCTGCTTTTGCTCGGCGGGTGGGGAGGGAGTGGGGGATGCAGGCAGACCTGCAGACAGATGAGCCTGACCTTCGGGCAGCTGGGAAGCAGCTGGAGCTGAGGAGAATCTAATCACTTACGACCTCTAGACTTTGACATTTGGGTAGGAAGGAGAGAAGTCCCCTGCCTCCTCCCATGCTGTGTCCTTCTGCCGGAGGACGACGGATGTGGAAATTGCTGTCAGTGCCTCTAATTGATTTAGCCAGACGGTCAGCAGTGAGCATCTGAAACAGATAAGTCTGCGTCCTGGAGTGATGTAGCATCTGCAGAGTCCCCCTCACAGTCAGACGAACCCCGAAAGAAAATTTTCAAATGGTGTCTTCTATAAACCCCGCCCTTCACCAGTGGTCTCCACCAGACTCCAGTGACCGTCACTAACTGACCGGAAAGCCTGTTTTCACAGATACATCCTGGATCCATAAAAGGATCTTTGACCCCACCCCCACCCCCATACTCCCAAAAGGCAAAATCATGTCTGTGAAAAGGCCTGGCATAATCAATTTTCAAATTAACCTGAAATTGCTATTTACGTTCAAATAGAGTAACTGTCAGGAGTCATGACTCTGGAACACAGACATGAGCCTGACCTGCTAAACGGCACAAAATAGAGAGTGATTTCTCTGGTGGATGTGGACAAGCACGGGCCCATCTGGACAATTTACGTGAAGATTTGTTTCCCCTCAACCTTCCTGCTCATCGGCATCCCTGAGGCAGCCCACCATAGACACTGCCTTATTCCTCAGTGTTCGAGCATCCTGTGCTGGGAGCTCTCTCCTATCCAGAGCATCTGCCCTTTTCTCTTTCCTTTTCATATGAATGCTCATTTATTTATTGAGTAGATCAGAATGTGGCACACTTGGAGCGGGATGTTCAGCGGGATTGGCCGAGATCATACTGTCATAGAAAGGACTCTTAATTCCATACAATCTGAGAGGGGAAGAGACAGAGAAACAAGGGAGAAAATGGTAAGATGATGATGCAGAGTGGGTGGGGAGGAATCTCCAAGCCCAGGATTGCCAGCAGACATGACCCCTCACCCCCCTACCCCCACCCCGTCACACACACACACAAGCACATGCACACGCACGCACACATACACACACACACACACACACACGCACCCCCACACACCCCCACTGTCCCCAGGTTTCCCAGGGCACGTAGCTAAAAGAGAACTGTCAGACTTCTGCTCTCAAGAGCCGTCAGGCTACTGAGCTCGGCAAGACTTCAAGGACTGATGTAACTCGGGTCATGAGGGAATGAAGAAAGGACAGACACACGGACACAGGTACAGAAAAGCTGGGATCGGGTAGTCTGTGCTCACTCTGACAGAGGGCACCAACTACAACCTGGAACCTCAGCACGTTTATTTTATTTTATGCACCTGAATAGAGGAGGCAGGCTTATTGTGTACAGCTGAAGAAGGAAGGAGGCCGGTTTCGAGCAAATGGCTGAACAAGGAGGCAGGTTTTGCTCATCGCAGTAGGTGGTCTCAAGCTACAGTCACCAGGAGGAAAAGCTTCGATTGATAGTTTCTGCACACACTGTCAACATTCACCTTCAGACCCATGGAAGGATTCACCATCCCTTTGAGCCTCACCTGGGGAAGGCTTTGCTGCTCCGTGGGTCTGAGCCACTGGGGTTCTTGTTTGTTTGTTTGTTTGTTTGTTTGTTTTGTTTTTCGAGACAGGGTTTCTCTGTGTAGCTTTGTGCCTTTCCTGGAACTCGCTTTGGTGACCAGGCTGGCCTCGAACTCACAGAGATCCGCCTGCCTCTGCTTCCCAAGTGCTGGGATTAAAGGCGTGCGCCACGACCGCCTGGCTGCCACTGGGGTTCTTAACAAGGCTGTGCGTGTCAATGTCAGTGAGACAGTTCACTCAGGACTTCGTCCACTCCTCACATGTATACTCAGGGCTTCCTCTACTCCCACGTCAGACCGTCGGCATCAGACAGTTAACATCCCTGCAGCCTGTGGGACTTGCTTCCTCGGCACTCTTCACTAACAGACCCTGGATACAGCCCCTCTCTACGCTGTGCTGGTTGGCTGCTCTGAGAAGGTCCCCAAAGGGCGACAAATTGGAAGGTCTTTGCCTCGCTCTGTTTAGGAAGTGGATATTTAAATGAAGGGGACTGGAAGACTCAGGGCAGGGAAACGGGGCTAGGAGTTGGAGGCTTTCCATGAAGGACTTTAAAGCCAGCAGTTGTCACCCACAGGGTACAGAGTGAGTGGAATATGGGAGGGCTTCAGACAGCAGGGTTAGCCTCCACCCACATGTATGGATTCTAGCAAACACAAATAGAAAACACTTGGAGGAAGGTGTGTGTGTTAAGTCCGCACCAAACAGATTTTTTTTAAACCATTATTTTCTAAACAATAGCCCCAACAACTGTTTATGTCATTTATGTTGTATTGTGTGTTGTTACTCATTTAGAGATGATATAGGGTAAACAGCAGGAAATGCCCAGGTTACCCACAAGGACCATACCATTTTCCACGAGACTAGGGTACACACAGAATAAGTTATATGCCTAGGGTCCTGGAATCAACACCTCCTTCCCCTAGATATCAGAGAATAGTTACAACTAACACAAAACAGACCCTCGAAAGGCCACTTTCAACCTTCTCCTATAGAGAGAAGAGCTGGAGGAAGACTCGAAGGAGGCTTGCTGTGACCTCCGCCCCAGCAGCCCCAGCAGCCCCAGCCCAGTCCCACGGGGCTTGCTCTCACTCGTGAAGATTTTTGCCAAAGTGCAAAGATGTAAAAGGCCTCCTTTTCCCCAAACATGCATTCGGAATGCCTTGCTTTATCCAAAACGCAAATCCCTCTTGGTTTGGTCTGTGTTATCTCAACCACAGAAAAGCCCAGTTGGCAAAAAAAGAAGAAGAAAAAGCCACAGCCACTTCCAGTTGCCCAAGAGGGCAACTTCTCATGCCTTCTCGAATTGTTTAGTGACTGGAATGTGATCACGTACACCTTTGCACAGAGAGAGGGGAGAGTGTGTGGGGAGGGGGGGAGGGGTGCCCATCCTCTGGCTCGCTCTTCAAGGCCCCTGAGTTTTCATTCACTATAACACAGGGAGCTAACTGGATGTATCGGCAAAAGGTGATGTGACTTTCAGCCAGTCATATGTCGTCTGCACCGGTCAGAAGTAAGCTTGTTGGAAATAGAGGAACTTTCCAAGAATAAGGGTGAAGGGGTTTGGGGGAGAGATATCTTGATGCAGGTATTGAAAGCTTTATCTTTTTATATAGTTGTATTTTTAGTGAGAATACAAAATAATAAGTTTCATTATGACACTTTCGTAAATTATATAATCATATATATACGTACATATGTGTGTGTACATATATACATATACATATATATATACATATACATATATATATATATATATATATATATTTCTACTTTGCTCTTATTTGCCTCCTAAACTGTCTTGCTTCCTTCCTTCCCCCTTGACAGAGGTCCCTTTTTTCTCCCAGGATTCCTTTCTTCCTTCATGCTACATGTATGTATGTAGAATATAGTCAAGTCTAGGCTGAGTACATACAAGAACACGTGTGATCTTTGCCTCCCCTCCTCTACCCTCTCCCGCTCCCCATCCCCCCTCTTTTAGATCTCGCGGCCCCCCAAATCATCCTTCTGCTTTCATATACAAATCCAAATGTACATTTCTCGTATGAGAGAAAACAGGCAGCATTTGTTTTTCCGAGTCTGGCTTATCTCACTAGTTACATCTATTTCCCTCAAATGACATAATTTTGTCCCTCCCGGGGCTAGATAAATCTCCGTTGTGTGTATGAGTAGATCACTTTTTCATTAGCCGTTCACTTGGTGATGGATCGCTGGGCTGCTTTCACGTCTTGGCCCATGTGAATAGTGCAGGAAGGGTCATCATGGTGTGGGAACTTAGAATCCTTCAGGTAGGCGCGGTGTGGCTGGGTCAGTGGAGATCTAACCTTAACTTGTCAAGGAGTCTCCACTCTGACTTCCCTAAAGTCTGCGCCAGCTTACACTCCCAACAAAAGGCTTCAGAGTCCCCCTTTCACCGGGCGGTGGTGGCGCACGCCTTTAATCCCAGAACTCAGGAGGCAGAGGCAGGCGGATCTCTGTGAGTTCGAGGCCAGCCTGGTCTACAAAGTGAGTTCCAGGACAGGCTCCAAAAGCTACACAGAGAAACCCTGTCTCGAAAAACAAAAACAGAACAAAACAAAAAGAGTCCCGCTTTCCCCACACGCTGGCCAGTGTTTCTTCTCATGGGTCGTCTTGCTGACTGCCCATCTGACTCTGGTGAGATCAAATCCTACATGGGCCTTCCGAGATGGCTGAGGCTGTGGAACATTTTCTCAAGCTCTTACTGGACATTTGTGTTTCTTTCTTTGAGAATTGTCTGTTCAACTCATTTCCAGTTATGGATGGGATGGTGTGTTTATGTTGAGGTTGGATAGTACAATCCTCGGCCCTTGTTCTCCATCCCTGGCCGTCTTCCCCCTGCTTGGTCAAGGGTGTTGGCGATGCTTTCCACTGTGTTTGTGATTTCATCATGCAGTTGTTCGCTTTTGGCGTTTACATTGGTTTCTGAGTCTGTTTTGGTTTTGTTGTTCACTTGTTTATATAAACCTCACTCTTCATACTGCATGTCCTTCCATTTTGCTATGTTTCTGGCTTCTCTCTCCAGATCCTGGATGGGTTTCCTGACTTCATTTGCATGCCTGTGTGTGTCCTCTTTGAGGCCACTGATTATCTTTCTAAAAATGTTTTATTTCTTTAACATCTACATGTGTGAGCCTGGTTGAGTATATGGATACCACTTGCATGCCAGAGCCAAGATTGGCCAGAAGAGGGCATCAGATTCATTCCCTGGAACTGGAGTTAGAGGCAGCTGGGCGCTCTATCACGTGGGTGCTAGAAACTGAACCTGGATCCTCTATAAAAACAGAAATTGTTTTAACTACTGAGCCATCTCTCCAGTCCCTTGGGCACTGATCAATTTTAAAAATAAATGTTTGAGTTCTTCAAGTAGCATTTTATCCATTCAGTATCCTTTGGGGGTGGGGGGCAGTGGGAGACAGAGTCTCACTATGTAGCCCTGGCTGGGACTGGTTGTGTAGACCAGTCTAGCCTCGAACTCAGAGAGACTGTCCTGCCTCTGCCCACCAAGTGCTGGGATTAAAGGCAGGCACCACCTTGCCCAGACATTTCCAAATCTTTGACCCCAGTGGGTGAAGAGTTAAGAAGCATGTAAAGGCATCTCCTTGCCTTCGTTTACATGAGCCTTGAGTCTTGGAGTGTAACTTGTGCCTCTGTTGGCTTGACTACCTTAGGGATTTTTATTCTGGGGTCATCTTAGTGAGCCGCCTACTCCTAAGGACTCAGTCAGTGCGTTAGCATCCCACTCCGAGAGGAGAAGGTCAATGCTTTGGATGAGGCTGCTGCCTCCCCTCCCCACAGGAAGCTGGAGCTGTTTATCTTGGCTTCCTTCTCCCTGCAGCCTCGCCCATCTGTCCCTCCTCACGGTCATTTGTCCCATGGTCCCCTTGGTGGGTTTCCAATGCTCTTCCTTTGCCTCTTTCTTTGAAATAGTGTCTATTTTTCTCTCACTCTTCTCCCTCGCTGAGTCACACAGTTTCTAATCTGCCATCTTAACTGGAAATCCCTAAAGATTAATAATAATAATAATAATAATAATAATAATAATAATAATAATTACTTTTACCACTTTCCAAAGTAACTAAGAAACGAGTGTGTCAGTTATCTCGTTGAGCTTCTTCTAGAGATTGCACCCACTTTCTAGGGCTGTGGTGACATCATACCACAGACGGGGCTCCGTAAACAACAGAAATTAATTTCCTTACAATCCTGGAGGTTACCAGGCCAAGACCAAGCTAGCTGCAGGCTTGGTCTCTCTCCTTGGCTTGTGGCTGCCTCCTTCCCCCTGCGTCGTCATGGGTTCTCGCTTCTGCACTTGTGTGTCCTCTGCTTCTCCTGTGGAAGTAACCGCACTGGATCCGGGATGTTGAGCGGTTCATAGACAGCCAGTGTTCTAGCCTCCTTCCCCAAGAGCCTGCTGACCAGATCGACCTAGAATGGAGTCTGTATTGGTTACTCTTCTTAGAGCTGTGACAAAATGCCAGACAGAAGGCAACTCAAAGTAGGGTTTATTCTGGCTCGTGTCAGAAAAGGTGTGGTGCCAGGAGCACAGCTGGTTGAGCCACACCCGCAGAGAGAGGAATGCCACCGCTCAGGTATTTCTCCTTTGTATTCAACGTAGGACTCCACTCCCTCACGTGGTGCCGGCCACCTTCAGGGCAGGGGTCTCCTTGCTTACTTCAGTCTTTCTGAAAAGGCCCTCATAAATATATCCTGGAGTGTGTTTCCATGGTGATTCTAACCGCAGTCAAACTGACAATAACGATTAACTGTGCAGAGCCACTCTTGAAAAGTAGTGTATGTTCAAACGGAACTTTACCATGGACCAGTTTTTCCTAAAAACCGAGGGAATCCAACCAACCTGAGTCAACAGAATAAGGAAGTTGCCCTGCTGTGATCCTTACAAGGAAGGCTGCCTCTGGAAACCTGAGTTTCTTCCTACTGTTTCCTTGTTCTCCCCATACAAACTCCACTGTCCTGCCATGGCCCAGTGGACGTTCTCACTCCAGTTTGTAGACTAAAGGCTGCCCCCATTCATAAATTGGGAATAAAGCCCAATTAGATCTTTAATGAAAATTGTTGTAATTCTGTCTTTGGACAGAGTTCACCCCACTGTAGTTCAATTACTTCCCCCAGAGACCTAATCTCTGGAGCTAGGGGTGCAGCCCAGTCAGTAGTGTGCTTGCCCACAAAACCCTGGGTTTGAGCTCCAGCACTGCACAAAGCAAGTTTGACGTTGCTTGCCTGTAATCCCAGAATTTGGAAGGTAGAGACAGGAGAATTACGAATTCAAGTTCATTCTCATGTTCATGGGGAGTTTGAGGCCAGCCTGACTTATATGTAACCTTATACCAAAACAAAACCAAAGTCCTAGAAAGCATCATCATCTTTGTTGGTTTTTAAATACGCGGCTCTAGTTACCGGTGCTGTTACCACGCAAGGAAAGGTCAGGGGCACTAAAAAACCCAGTATCAGAGCTTTATTGGGGGTCAGGGGGAGGGGAGCGGAGACAGAAGAAAGCGTCCAGGCTTGGGAAGAGGCACAAGCAGAAAGAGAGAGAGTGGGGGGTGGGGGAGAAAGGAGAGAAGAGAGGGGAGGGGGTCTGTGTCTGGCTTTTAAGGATTCCCCTGCACATGCGCAGGTGGGCTTATGGAGCAGCGCACTGATGACTGACCCCTTACTTGGCTACTGAACTGCATATGTGTTGGTCATATAGCTGGAGTGGCAGAATCCTAACAATCTTCATATGTAGTCATGTTGGGTCTTTGTGGTCATTTGAATGTAATTGGCTCCTATAATCTCATAGGGAGTGGCACTCTTAGGAGGTGTGGCTTTGTTGGAGTGCATATGGCCTTGTTGGACGAAGTGTGTCACTGTGGGGGCAGGCTTTGAGGTTTCCTGTGCTCAGGATATCACCCAGTGTCTCAGTCGACTTCCTGCTTCCTGCAAGATGTAGGACTCTCAGCTAGACTCCAGTACCACATCCACCTGCACACCACCATGCTCCCTGTCATGATGATAATGGACTGAACCTCTGAAACTGTGAGTGAGCCACCCCAATTAAATGTTTTCTTTATAAGAGTTGCTGTGGTCATGGTGTCTCTTCACAGCAACAGCAATCCTAAGACAGTCTTCAACACACTTTTACCCCATAATATAGATCTTGTAACAGAATTTGGTTCAACATTATTGAAAACAACAAAGCCAAAAGTCCATTCAGTCATGGAAATTATTATGCTTAACTCTAAATTGTCCCCCACAGGCTCATATTTGAAACTCGTTCCTTGACTGGGGACACTATTTTGGAGGCTGTGGAACATTTAGGAGGTGGTGTCTTGCTGGTAGAATTAAGTCACGGTTAGGGGTGGACCTTTGAAGGTTACACCCACCTGATCTAGTTTGTGCTATTGCTGTCTTAAAACACTCTAACCAAAGCAACTGAGAGAGGGCAGGGTTTATTTGGTTTACACTTCCAGGTCACAGTCCATCCTTGAGGGGAGTCAGGGCAGGAACTCAAGCAGGAATTTGAAGGCAACCCTGTTCGTTATTCTACACAGCATTACCTCTGACCAAGAAGCTCACTCATAGCCAACAACCTACAACACACACCATGGAGGAAAGAATGCTGCTTGGTGGTTTATGCAGGCTTATGCTTAGTGAATGTGCTTAGCTAGCTTTCTTATACAGGCTGGTGTAGCAGGCTTTCTTGGACTGCCAGCCCCCAAATCATGATGTGGAGATTTATTATTAATTATGAATGCTCAGCCTTAGCTTAGGCTCGTTTCTAGCTACTTTTTTTTAACTTAAATTAGCCCATTTCTATTAATCTATGTCCTTCCCTGAGGCTTGTTCATCTATGTACTGTCCATCCTGCTTTCCTGCTTCCTCCATACCTGGATGGCTGACCCTGGGCTGGCTGGCTGGCTCCTCTTTTCTCTCTTCCCTCCCACCCCGCCTATCCCTCCTCTGCCTAGCTATTGACTGTTCAGCTTTTTATTAGACCAATCAGGTGCCTTAGGCAGGTAAGGTCAAACAGCAACACATCTTTACATAGTTAAACAAATATTCTATTCCACAACAGCCTGGGACCATCTGACCAGGGAATAGTGCCACCCACATGCTTGCCAGGTAGGGCACAACCTGTAGGAGTCAATCATGGGTCATCAGATTTTGTGGAAAGCGCCTTTACCTGCTAAGCCATCTCACCAGCCCGATTTTGTCTCCCCCCACCCCCAAAAAAGATTGGGCATCCTATCAGTTCTGAAGGATCTGGGTAAGAAGGGAGAGAGGAAGAAGCTTCAGTAAGACCAGGGGAAATGGCCCTGTTCTGATATCTGGAGTAGGGGTCAAGTGTCAGCCAGGGCAGGGGAGGGGAAAGAACTCTTGAGTGTGAAGGAAAATGAAATCAAGACTCCGAGGAATGGGAGTGACCTTGGTTTGGTTGTTTGGTTTGGTTTTGAAGTTTTGAATTTTTTGAGGTAGGGTCTCTCTACACAGCTCAGGCTGGCCTTGAACTCATCGTCCTTTGTAGGCTTCCCAAGTGTTGGAATTGTAGACAAGCCTCTGGCTAAGAGTGGAGAGGCACTTAACACATTGCCCAATTTGCTCAATACCCTGAATGGCTACGTAGAGAACATGGAACAGACCATGCGTCGCTGGTATGGAGCCAAAGTGAGTCCCGTGGGACTCAGCCGTGAGAGATTTCAGAGAGTCAGGTAAATGTCAAGGACAGAAAGAGAAGATTTTGCTGGGGTTTTGTTGTTGTTGTTGTTGTTGTTGTTGTGTTGTGTTGTTTTGTTTTGTTTTTCAAGACAAGGTTTCTCTATGTAACAGCCTTGACTGTCCTGGAACTTACTCTGTAGACCAGGCTCGCCTCAAACTTACAGAGATCCACTTGCCTCTGCCTCCCGAGTGCTGGGATTAAAGGTATGTGCCACCATGCTGGGCCTGATCTTGCTCTTATGTATAGGAGAATTGACTGAATGAAGAAAGGTCACGCTCTTGTGTGGAGAACTGCCCATTGTGATCCAATTCATGGATAGCCTTGTTAAAATTCCATCTCAGGTCCCAAAGGAAGTTATGTAGAACTTAATCTTTTCTCAGAAAGAGCAGCCTTGGGCTGGGGTTGCAGCTCAGTTGGTAGAGCATTTGCCTAACATGCATGAAGCCCTGGGTTTAATCCTCAGCACTACAGAAACTGGACATGGTGATGCCCACTGCAACCCCAGCACTCAGGATGCAGAAGGAAGAGACGTAGAATTTCTACTCATCCTAGAGTGAGTTCAAGAGCAGCCTGGGCTACACGACATCCTGTCTCAAAAAAAGAAAGGAAGAAACTGTGTATGACGGGTCACAGCTTTAATCCCAGAGCGCAGGAGGCAGAGGCTCCTCTTTTTTTTTTTAAATGCATACATTTATTAAAAATTTGAAGTTACTTAAAAAGCATGGTTACTTTACACTATAAATTCAGAAGTCCCGGGAATTAGGCACAGAAAGATTTAGGTTCCCAAGGAGTCCTTAAGGTTTCCTATTGGCATTCCTCATCGCTCTGGGGTTTTGGTGTTTTAGGAGTCTCGCCCTGGAACCCTGGTTATTTCTGTGAACTTAGGTCTAGACTATATAGCATGTTTGAGATCAACCAGGACAACATAGTGAGACCCTGACTTGAAAAAGAGTCTAGAATTAGGGGATTAGGGAAATAATTATAACATTTAAAATGTTATAAAGCTAGAATAATTTATATCATACGTAGTCTGTAATGCTCTAACAGTTTTCTAATACCACATTGTTAAATTTTATAATATAAAGCAGTGTGATGATAGTGTTCAACTAGACAGATCAAAAGAACATAAGTCTAGTGATAAACATATTAAAAATTAAATGTATGATAAAAAGTCATCATAAAAATCAAAGGGAAAGAAAGAAAAACAGAATGTTCTTTGAAAATAACAAGTAAGTCATCTGGAGAGATAAATCTTATCAGCTCTCCACTACAAACCTGCAACTCAATAAATTCCAGATGATCTCTATTTTTAAATATAACAAAGGATAAAATAGAATCGAATACATAGTAAACATTTGGATAGAAAAATGATGCTTTCACTAAGAAACAGCTGAAGAGATTTTAATAGCTATGATGTCAATTTGCTCTAGTAAAAAACAAAAATAAAACAGAAACATTTAAAAAATAAGCTAAGAACAATATGACACAAAGCTGATCTTGCCTTTCCATGTTTTTGTTCGGTTTTGGGATATGTTTGTAGTGTGGTGTATGTGCAGGTGTGTGGGTGGGTTCATGCATCTGTGCGTACACATTCAGAGGCCACAGGAGGACGTCCAGTGTCTTCCTCTATCACTCTGTACCATATATTTTAAGACAGGACTTTTCACTGAACCCAAGGCTCATTGTTTCAACTATGAGTTCCTGAGATCGTCCTGTCTATATGCCTCCCCTTCTCCCAGCACTGGGGTTACAAACTCCCACAGTCATGCTTTTTCTGTTATGGTTTTTGTTTTTTGAGACAGGGTTTCTCTGTGTAACAGCCCTGGCTCTCCTGGAACTCACTGTATAGACCAGCCTGGTCTCAGACTCACAGAGATCTGCCTGCCTCTGCCTTCTGAGTGCTGGGACTAACGGCATGTGCCACCATCGCCTGGCTCACACTCTACTTTTATGTAGATGCTGGGATTTGAACTCAAGTCCTTTGGAAGAACAGCAAGTGCTCTTAACTGCTGAGCCATCTCTCCAGAATCCTGTTTTTATTCTTTGAGAATAAATCTCATGTAGCCCAGGCTTGCCCCAAATATAACTTTGAACTCCTGATCCTCCTGCCTCTGCTTCCCAAATTCTGAGATTAAAGGTATGTGCCACTAGACCTCAATTAAAATTAAGTTCATTAAGAAGTTAGAATAATTGCAAGGTCACCCCCCTAAAATACATAGGTAATCTGGCAAATAAGATTAGTGACCACCTCCATGGAAAAATGACTGAACAAAAGTAGGCAGAGTTGTAGACATAAACACTGTCATTCCAGTCAATAAACCTTCTCAAAACAAATTCTCACACGATTCCAAATAGCCTAAAAATAAAATAATATTATTAGATATCTATCCTAAAAATAAAATGATGGCAAACTGTGAAAAGTCTTGATTTGCTAAAGCCTTTAAGGCAGAATAATTTAGCAAAAATCTAAACTGTAAATGGATAGACAAATTAATCCACAGTGAAAGACTGGTTAAATGAAATAAAAAAAAGTCAACTCAATGACAGACTGTGATTTCCTTTTTATGTGTACAAGTGTGCGTGTGTGTGTGTGTGTGTGTGTGTGTGTGTGTGTGTGTGTGTACCATGGGCACGGCTATTTCTCTAAGAGACCAGAAGGGGGTTTCAGACCTTTTGAAACTGGAATTACAGATAATTGTTAGCCTCCATGTGGGTGCTGAGCATCAAACCTGGGTCCTCAAAAGAGCAGCAGGTGCTCTTAACCACTGAGCCATCTCTCCAGCTCATTTAACTTTTTACATAAAACTACGTAATTTGATATTGAGCAGAGGCCCAGTCAGACATATTCCCATGCCGGGGATGTTGTTCAGTGATTGAGCACTTAACTAGCATGTGGAGGGCCACCTGTAGAATCTCAAAAATAAAATCAAAAGAAAAACACAAAGCCAGAGCATTACCTGTAGCTGGAGTTTTCTCCAGTCCTGCCTGGTCCACAGTCAGGACAAATCTCTCTCACCCACCAGTCCCACAGCCACTTTAACCCAACCGAGTAAACACATAGAGACTTATATTGTTTAAATTGTTTGGCCTAATGGCTCAGGCTTCTAGCTATCCAGTTCTTACAGCTTAAATTAATCCATTTCTATAAATCTATACCTTGCCACGTGGCTCGTGGCTTTACCGGCGTCTTCACCTGCTGCTTGTCATGGCGGCAGCTGGCAGTGTCTCCCTCACTCAGCCTTCCACTTCCCAGAATTCTTCTCTCCTTGTCCCGCCTAGTTCCTGCCTGGCCACTGGCCAATCAGTGTTTTATTTACTAACCAATCAGAGCAACATATTTGACATACAGAACATCCCACAGCAATTACCTCTGACATATTTGGAGTGCTTGGCTCCATACATGTTCCGCAGGAAGAAACATGCACACAGTACGACGTTTCACCATCTGAAACAAAACCTACGTAGGAAGAAATGAAGACGTGCATAGGAATAAGTTGTTCTTAGTGGTGCAGGCATGAAATCCCACTACTCAGCTGAAGAAGGAGGGTCACAAATTCAAGGTCCACATGGGCTGCAGAAAGTGTCTTAATGTCTTAAAACAAAAAGTTTAAAAAGGGCCGGGATGTAGCTCAGGTTGGACTGCTTGCCTATCATGCACAAGGCTTGGGTTCCATTCTCAGAACTGAAATAGTAAACATACATGTGGAGTGTGTGTATATACACAGATATGAATGTATGTACATATATCTGTAGCTTAGAAACTATACTTCCTCCATTATGTGTATTTTCTTTCTGTTTTTGAAAAAAAAAATGAAGAGGCCGTGTCCCAGATATTTCATGGAAACATACTGACACTGTTTGTCAAGCTTTATATTTAACCGAGTATCTTCTATTTTTATTTGCTAAATCTAGAAACCCTCCACAGTATCAGATTTGATGGCCCTATAATTAATGTTTTCTACTTTTCAATAGACCACTTTCCTTGGGGAATACTTAGCTGCAAATATATGATTCTTTTTTTTGTTCTGAAATATATTGGTGGGTTTTTTTAATATATATATAGAAAAGGCACAAAGAGAAAAACCACTTCAAATCCCACTACATAGAAATCTGTTATTTCCATTTTATGTAGGACACTCTATGCATACATATGCAATTACACATTTTTTGGGTTTTTTTTTTATTTTCGAGATAGGGTTTCTCTACGTAGTTTTGGGGCCTGTCCTGGATCTCACTCTGTAGACCAGGCTGGCCTCAAACTCACAGAGATCAGCCTGGCTCTGCCTCCCAAGTGCTGGGATTAAAGGTGTGTCCCACCACCGCCCGATGCAATTACACATTTATATATTGTTTGATGTGCACTTGTAATCACACCACATAGTCTTTCCTATACCTGGAACTGGAGTCACAGGCAATCATGATCTGAACTCAGGTCCTCCAGAGGAACAGAAAGCACTCTTGACCACTAAGCCATTTCTCCAGAGAGATTGATTATTTTTTTCAAATGACGTGTTTATTTACATTTTATGTGTATGAGTGCTTGCTTGCATGAATGTCAATGTGTATGCAACATGTGAGTGTGGTGCCCACTAAGACCAGAAGAGGCAGTCAGATCTCTTGGAAATGGAGTTATAGATACTTGTTACCTTCCATGTAGGTTCTGGGGATTGACCTGGTCCTCCAAAAATGTCTAGTGCTCTTAACCACTAAGCCAGCTCCTGTTTATGTTTTTTTCCTAACTAACAATTTTACTGCCTATTCAAAAAGATCTAACTTTGATTTTTAAAAAAAAAAAAATCTAATTTACTTATGGTTCCCAAGTGTACCAGACTTGGGCTACATATAGAGATAATGAACTACTGGTTTGTTAATTTTTTTAATTACATAATGCAAGGGGGCCTTGCTTAACAGAGCAAGTCCAGAACCTGTTATCTGAGCCTTTGAGGAATCTTGCAAAAATGATGCCCAGTTTTATGAAAATGGTGCATGCCAGCTGGCATTTACTACACTGTGGTTATTTTATCTCAATTTACTTTGTGCAAGAAACTCACTAGGGACTGGAGAGAGATGGCTTGTGGGGTTAAGAGTACTTCCTGTTCTTTCAGAGGACTAGGGTTTGATTCCCAGTGGCTCACAACTGTAACTCAGTTCCAGAGGATCTGACCCCTCTTCTGACCTCTGTGAGCACCAGGCATGCATGTGATGCACAGACACACATGTGTGCAAAACATTCTTATGCATGCAATAAGTAATCTTAAAAAAGAAGAAGAAAGGAACTTACTAAATAGGCATGAGACTGTAAGCCCATGAAGGAGGGGCTTCGGGAAGGCAGCTGCCCACCCAATGTAATCTTTACAGCAGAGCTAAGCCTTCATTGAGCAGCTACTGTGTTTTAGCCACTTTTCTATGGCTGTGATAAATCACCATGACCAAAAGCAACTTGGGGAGAAGGGAGTTCACTTCACCTTACAGTTTGTAGTCCGCTCTCCAGGGAAGTCAGAGCAGGAACTCAAGGCAGGAACCTGGAGGCAGGAGTTGACACAGAGGCCCTGGAGGAATGCTGCTTACTGGCTTGCTCCCCATGGCTTGCTCAACCTGCTTTCTGAAAGCATCCAGGACCACCAGCCCAGGGGTGGCACCGCCCACAGTGGGTGGGGGAAGGGCCCTTCTACATCAATCATCAACCAAGAAAATGCACCACAGAGTGCTCACAGGACAATCTGGTGGAGGATTTTTTCAATTAAGGTTCCCTCTTCCCAGGTCGCTCTAACTTTTAGGCATAAAATCAGTCAGCACTTACTGTCAGCTAGACACCAGGTTCTCGTAGCCCAAGCTGGCTTCAAACTAACCATGTAGGTGAGGATTTGAATTTCTGACCCTCCTGCTTGCTTCCAGCTCCTGAGGGCTTGGAAAGTCGATTATGAAACCATCTCTAGAGGTTACTACTTGCTTATCTCTGCTCTCTTTCACATATTTTGACTTATTTTATCCATCAATCCAGGGGGCACTATTTCATCTTGATAATTAGTGAACCCCAACTGATTGTAAAGACCTTGAAGGGCGGGGAGGACAATGCCAAGGAAACCTGGATTGTCCTCCATTTTTTAACTGCTGGTGATAAATCTGAATTCTGCCTCACCTGGAAATCAACATGGATTCATTGCAGCTTTTCCAGTCTGCGTTCCCATCTCCAATTTTGTGGTCATGCTCAAATGCCTTTACCTCTGGATTTATCTCCGGGAGGGTTTGGGCATGACTGATATATGTCTGTGCACAGGTGAGGAACAGGCTCCACATCTTAGGTGTATAATTGTCTCCATCGACATGAAAAATGGGAACAATTTGGCTTCAAGCAATGAGGCGGTTTGACGTGAGCGGATTCAAAAGCAGAAAGAGAGAACCTTTTAAAATCGGATTGCAGAGCTGAGGAGAAACGCGCGTGCTCACTAGCATGCCCTGGAGTGTGCTTCAGGCCCCGGGAATCCAGATGCTCCAAGTGCTGAAGCTTTGCAGGGGTGTGGGTGCCTGTGCAGCAATTTAATTTCCTCTCATTCTTTCCTTCCTCTGGACAAAATGAATCATGAAGTTTTTCATTTACATTAATGTATATCTCTAAAATAGATGGTGTAAAGTCACAGGTGTAATGAAGTCAAGATGCCCGTATCATATAACTGTGCAGACTCACTGCTGTGCCAACGAGTTGGATCCAACCTCTTAGCGGGATCAGTAAGAATAGACTTCAGACTCCAGGCAAAGGAAAAGGGCTGTGTATGACGTTTCAAATGACCGCTCTGGTCCCAGCACTGCTGTTCTTGGTGCATTTCTTTGAGCACTGTGGAGGATGTGTCCAGGTTGTCGCACAGGACCGTGGATGCTAGAACTTCCTGAGCTCCTCTGAGCTCCAGCTATGCTTGTGGCTTGTGAATGGTCATGTGCAGGGCCACCCTTGCGCTTCTGTGGCAGAGCACTCTTGCAAGGGCTTCTTCGAGGTTGGCACAGGAGAGGGCCTGGGGAGGTCTTACTACTCCCGCCAAAGAGAAAGGCGGATTCCTCTCCTCAGAGGCCCAGCATACAAAGATGCTTTTTCATCTTGACACCTGGACTTCCGAAATCCGCTCCATGGAGTGTTGCCTCCACTGACCACATGGGACAGTTCAATGTGAAGCCCAGACCAATCAGCGGCTAGAGGCCGAGCACTTCTCCAAGGCAGAAATACCTACTTCATAACCCAATGGACTTTTATAAGACTGGGCAGGGACGGGATGGGGGTATATCTCAGTGGTAGAGCATTTGCTTAGCATGCTTGAGGTCCTAGGTTCAATCCACAGCACTGCATCTTAAAAACTAAAGTAGGGGGCTGGAGAGATAGCTCAGAGGTTAAGAGCACTGACTGCTCTTCCAGAGGTCCTGAGTTCAATTCCCAGCAACCACATGGTGACTCACAACCATTTGTAATGAGATCTGGCACCCTCCTCTGTATACATAATAAATAAAAAAAAATCTTTAAAAAAAAGGCATTAAAAAAAACCTAAAGTAATAACTCTTGTAAGGTACAGGGCATGATTGTGCAACCATGAGACCCCAGCATGGAAGATAAAGGAGAATCAGGAGATCAAGAACGGCCAGGCTAGGGGATAGTAACAGAACCTGTCTCACAAAAGGAAAATTTATCCAGGCAGTGGTGGTACACACCTTTAATCCCAGCACTCGGGAGGCATAGGCCAGCCTGGTCTACAAAGTGAGTTCTAGGACAGCCAGAGCTACACAGACCTAGAGAAACCCTGTCTCGAAAACAAAACAAAACAAAAATGACAACAAAAATAAAAATTTTTAAAAATTAAAGACAACTAAAAAAACTTACAAAGGAGCTGGGCATACTCCTGTAAGCCCTTGGGAGACTGAGACAAGTGGGCTATATTTAAGACCCTATCTCAAAAGAAACAAAAACAGCCCCCCCCCCCCAAAAAAAAAGATGTGCAAGGAGGCCGGGCGGTGGTGGCGCACACCTTTAATCCTAGCACTCAGGAGGCAGAGGCAGGCGGATCTTTGTGAGTTCGAGGCCAGCCTGGTCTACAGAATGAACAGAGTGAGTTCCAGGAAAGGCGAAAAGTAACACAGAGAAACCCTGTCTCAAAAAAAAAAAAAAAAGATATGCAAGGAGTCCTGCCAGGTAGCGTGCTTCACACCTGTTATCCCAGCACCAGGAAGGCTGAGGCTAAATGATTGTCACGAATTCCCTGGCCAGCCTGGGCTACAGAATGAGACACCCACTGCCCCGCCCCCCATCTCCAAAAACCAAAGAAGAAAGCCGTGTGGCAGCTTTTTCTTGCTTGCAGACACCAGTCTGCTCCGGCATGGCCAGGACACAGCACTCACACGTAAGGATCTCTTATGCCTTGTAACATTAGAAGAGTTTTCAAAACAGAATCCACCCCACACTGCCAGGCCGGCAGCAGGAGGTGGGCTGTTTCTAAGCAGATGGACGGGAGGATAGGGTTCCCAAGTTCCTACCGTCAGACAAAAGGGCAAGATGTCATCCCGGGACCACCCAGGGAAAATTAAATACAGATCAACCCTTGATGGCTTATGTTAACAGAGAGAGAGATGAGAGTTTTGATCTCGGGGAAAACAAACATAGCAAACTTTCCCCCATAAACCACTGTTTCTCACACCCTACCCGCGGGTAGCGGGAGCTGCTAAGGACTCAGATACACAGGCATGGGAAGGGACTCCTGTTCTTCCCATCCCTCCGTCTGTCCTCCTGGACTGGAGAGCAGGATGCCCTGCCAAGAGAGCAGCCTCGGGGGTTCCCAGCCATTGAGCGTGGATGAGGACGGGGTCTTCCATGGGTCAGCTCCCATTCCCAACTCCAGAGCCCAGATCAGAGGCCACCCTGGCTGAGCCAGGATTGGGGGGAAGCCCACCCACCTCCACCACCCACACTGCCACAGTGAGGTCACCACCAGGGTCTTACCCACCTGAGGATTACAGGTAGAGTAGACCATCAGCTGCTGCCTTTTAAACACTCTATGGAAAAGCCTTCATGCATATTCAGCAGTAGAGATGGTACTCCATCTCTCTCCATCTTCCTCTTTTTCTATAACTAATTTCCGATATGGTATAACTTCACCTCTTCATATTCCAGGGTGTTTCTCTAAAACCACAGACATTTCTGCCATAATCATGATGCCCTTGTTATGCTAAACACACTGGTAGCAGAGCTCAGATATTATCTAAATCACAGTTCCTCTATCATAAAAATGTTTTCAGTTGGTCTCTGTGAGTCCGTAGCAAAATATATCCCTTGACTGTTAAGACTTTCAAGGTATGCGTGTTTCTTTTGGTGGTTAAGCCTCTTATAGCACTTAGTACTCCCTCCACACACACACAATACACACACACACACACACACACACACACACACACACAAGATTTCTCTCTGTAATAGTTCTGACTGTCCTGCAACTTGCTTTGTGGATCTGGCTGGCTTTGAACTCACTGAGCTCCACCGGCCTCTGCCTCCTGAGTGCTGGCATTAAGGCTGTGCACCAACACCAGGCAGCTGGCACATTTTAATTTTAACTTATAGCAGTTTCAGGCAGGGGAGATAGCTCAGTTGGTAAACCGCTTCCTCGGCAAGCAAGGGGACTAAGGTTCGATTCCCAGAACCTATGAAAAAAGAAGCTGGGTGTGGTGGCAGGGGTTTGTAATTCTCAGAACACGTGTAACCTATTTGGAGATTTCCAGGCCAGTGAGAAGTCTTGTTTCAAAAAAAAAGAAAGACAAAAACAAAAACAAAATCCCCAAGGAAGGCAGCACCTGAGCAGAGGGAGGCAGGCAGCCAAGGTTGTCCTCTGGCTTCCACGCAAAGAAGTGTGCATCAGTTCCTCTTTCACCTTTAAAAAGTACATGGTCCTTTATTTTGTGCACGTACGTGAGTGTGAGTGTGTGTGTGTGTGTGTGTGTGTGTGTTTGAGTGTGTGTGTAAGCACCTGTGGAGATCAGAGGCTAAGTCGTGGGAGTCAGTTCTCTTCTTCCACCGTGTGTGTGTGGTGGTTTGAATGTAATCGGCCCCCATAAGCTCATGGGGAATGGCACTATTGGGAGGTGTGGCTTTGCTGGAGTAGGTACAGCCTTGTTGAAGGAAGTGTGTCACTATGGGGGCGGGCTTTGAGGGCTCATATATGCTCAAGCCACGCCCAGTGTCTCACACCACTTCCTGTTGCCTGCGGATCAAGATGTGGAAGGAGTTGCTCAGCTCCTTCTCCAGCACCATGTCTGCCTGCATGCATTTGTTCCACTGTGATGATAATGGACTAAACCTCTGAAACTGTAAGCCACCCAATTAAATGTTTTCCTTTATAAGAATTGGCATGGTCATGGTGTCTCTTCACAGCAATAGAAACCCTGACTAAGACAGTATGGAAGGAGCCTTTCCCTGTTGATCCATATCAACCGCATGTCAATCAGGGGAAGCTGTCCTTCAATTTTAATCTTTTCCTCTACCTCAGAGATCCCCATTTTTACCTCCTATTCTGACAGAAGTTGGACTTGGCCAAGAAGACATCAACTCTGAAACTCCTACTCCAGGAAAGAAACTTAGCGTGATGCCGTCCCAATTTACCCTTTCCGAAATAGAACCCACAAAAATCTCCCCAAAGACTTCCACTTTAGCCTAAACTGGACTCCAGCTCTCAGAGATCTCCCTGCCTCTGGAACTAAGGCTGTGTATCACCATGCCTGGCCTTAACTGAGCACAGAGTTGACTGTAAAGAGACACTCATGGGAGAAACAAGGCTTACTGTGGGAATGGGAGAGTCACACCTTAACTACACAACGGCTCAGTCTATGATCTTGTGCTTTCTACGTCTTTTCACTCAGAGCATATAATTTACAAGGTTTAAAGGTTCAAGAATGTTCTTTCGTAAACAAAGTTGTAGGACAGATTTATGAGGGTCTTGTCCAGACTTAGGAGTGAGAGGGGAGTGTTAAAAACTCGAGGTTATAGGTCTGATTTTGAACCCAATGTAAACACCGTTGATTTATTATTTTTCATGGCTTTGTTTGAGGTGTCTTTAGAAAAACATACGTTGTCTCTATGAGGCAATTTGGCCTTTATCAGTAACGTCTAAAGCTTCCTGCCCTCTAACAACAGGAAAAGTAGGCCAGATCCCGGGATGAGGGTTTCTTTCCTATGCTTTGCTTCCCATGGCATCGTGATTTTCCCTGTTTGTCTATCTTGCCTCATCGCCAATTGCCATTAGCGCATGTCTTCAAGGCCAGGTGTGATGACGTAATCCTGCAATGCCCGCGCTCAGGAGGGGAAGGCTGAAGAGTGGCAAGTTCAAGGGTGGCCTAGGCTACACAGTGAATTCAAGTCTCAAAAACACAAGGGCTAGTGTTGTAGACTATTATTTTAAGGTGTTACTTTTGTTTATGTTGTATTTGTTTAACTCTGTGAAGCTGTGTTACTGTGTCTGTCTAAAACACCTGATGGGCTAATAAAGAGCTGAACAGCCAATAGTGAGGCAGGAGAGAGAAACGGGTGAGGCTGGCAGACAGAGCGGATAAATAGGAGGAGAAATCTGGGAGGAGAGAATCAAGAGCAAGAGAACAAGGAGAGGAGGATGCTAGGGGCCAGCCACCCAGCCACACAGCTAGCCACGGAGTTAAGAGTGAAAGCAAGATATACAAAAGTAAGAAAAAGAAAAAGCCCAGAGGCCAAAGGTAGACAGAATAATTGCAAGTTAAGAAAAGCTGGCAAGAAACAAGCCAAGCTAAGGCCGGGCATTCATTGATAGGAATTCCAGCCACGCCCCCATGGCCACACACGCCCTGGCCAGACACTTAGTAATCTCCACCTAGTCATTTCAGGGTCATACATCCTATGTAACCCATGCGCTGCGTGGTCACGTAATCGTGCTGCGTGACCACGTGATCTATGCACGTGCATGGAGTAGTCACAAGGGCCTGTGTGTGCTTTTGTGGGCTGGCCCTTAAGAAGGGAGGCCCCATGTCCACCCCCCCTTCTCCCACACATGTCCTTTCAGCAGACCTGATCACATCTATCCCTTTCTCCTTGTCTGAATAAAACTCTTGTTAATGGATTCTGTCGTGTTTCCTGACTTTTCCTCGCAAGGTAAGAGCGCCGCCAAAAACCATCATTCATAATAATAAGCCTCCGTGTGTGATTTACTTGGGAGCTGGGTGGCAGGCCCCCCAAAAGAGCAAAGACAACCAACAACAGGCTGGGAATGAAACTCACTTTCACACACTGGCAAAATGCTTGTGTGTGAAAGGCCTTGGATTCCATCGCCAATAGTGAAATGAGAAGTAATCTGGGGGGCTAAGGTGCCAACACGGAATGATACAGACAAACATTAAAACCGCAGAACTCCCTTCTGTTAGTGCCAAAGATGATTTAGAGTATGTCAGAGGAAGCTAAGCATGGCAGCTCATGCCTGTAATCCCAACACTCGGGAGACGGAGGCAGGAGGATGAGGGATTCAAGGCCAGTCTTGGCTACACGGCAAGTTCAAGGCCAGCCAGAACTACATAAGACCCTGTCTCAAAAAACAAACAAGCGTGGGGGGGGGGGGGACGCCTTTAATCCCAGCACTCAGGAGGCAGAGCCAGTCAGATCTCTGTGAGTTCAAGGCCAGCTTGGTCTACAGAACAAGTTCCAGGACAGCCAGAGAAACCCTGTCTCGAAAAATGTAACAATAACAATAATAACTAAAAATAAATAAAATAAAAACAACAACCAAAAGCAAATGAACAAAAGTATAGAATAGGATGCATATAAGTTAGATGCTAATAGTAGCCCACCTTCTGTATGACTTGAGCACCTGCGGATTTTAGCATCCACAGCGGTCCTGAGCCAAAGGCTCTGAAAGGTACCAAGGGCAGCTGCATTAAGATGGATCAATAGAGCCAGGTGACTGGAAAGTTGGCTCAGCAGTGAAAAATGCTTTCTGCTTCTCCAGAGGACTCGTGTTTAGTTTCCAGCGCCCCCCATCAGGTAGCTCAAAACTGCCTGTAACTCCGGCTTCGAGGAATCTAACACCCCCTTCTGGCTTCTGAGTGCACTGCACACATGTGGCATACACTCATAAAAATTAAAAAATAAATAAATAAATAGAGCCAATCATGGTAACTCACATTTGTAATGCTGGTGCTCATGAGGCCGGTGCAGGAGAATTGCCTGGAGTTCAAGGGCTACACAATGAGTTTCAGGCCAGCCTGGATACAGTGAGACACTGTCTCAAGAGAATGAGACAAAAACAAATAAACAAAGATAAGTAAAATGAAGTAAGAGCATGTGTATGAGGGGAAAAGTGGAGGCTGGATGAAAGTTGTATTTTAGACCTCTTAAGTTTGCGGTGCCCATTAACCAGTCTTGGCAGCATCTGTGAAGGTGCTGGGTCAATGAGTCGAATGTTCAGGAGAAAGGCGGGGATGAGCGCTGTGAATCTGGAGGTCCTCGGTCTTCAAGTGGCATTCACAGGGAGGGACAGCCTGAGATCACCAGACAGAGCTCCAGAGGAGAAACAGAACCCAACCTGTAAATACAGGGAGGGGCCAGCGAGGACCCTGAGAAGGGCAGAAGGAAGCCGGAAGAGGGCAATGTCAGAGGAGCCAAGACCGGCTGTAGAGAAAAGGGGTCAATGCTGCAAAGAGGCCATTGGATGGATCTCAGGCATGGGTAAACGAGGATGTGAAGGAACCTTCACAAGTGGTCATTTCAGTGACTTGAGGGGGGAGTTAAGCAGGATCAGTGGGGTAAATCTTGGGTGCGCAACTCAGCAGAACTATTTTTACAATGTTGTAAAGCCATCACTGCCTTCTGTCGCCTGAGTTGTTTTTTCCTCATTTCTAACAGAAATTCCATGGGACACCATCATTCCATTCCCACTTCCTGGCCCACTGTAATTTCTATTCCAGTTTGCTACTCATTAATGTGCTTATCCTAGGCAACTCTTGCTACTAGCTTAGTTCACTTAGCGCAGAGTTTTTGAGGCTCATCGTGTAGTTTGTAGCAGAATTTTATTCCTTCTGATCATGGCTGAAAAGTATTATATTGCTTGAATATACCACATTTTACTTATCCATTAATTCTGGGAGAGGGTATATTTGTTTGAGACAGGTCACAATTAGCCCAGGGTGACCTCAAATTCCCACTCTGTAACTGAGGATAGCTTTAAACTCTTGACTTTCTTCCCAAGTGCTGAGATTACAGGCATACACCGCCATCACAGGCTCATCCTTCGTCTCTTAATGAACATTTGGATTGTTTGCACTTTGGATTCTTATGAACATTGTGGTTTGGCTTACCTGTTTGAATGACTGTTTTCAGAAAATAGAAAGCATATATCTAAAAGTGATGGCATTGATAGATAGATTGGTTGGTTAAGTGACTCATTGATTGATCTGTTAGACAGGGTCTTGCTAGGAAGCCTAAGATGGCTCCAAATGGCCTTAAACTCAGAATCCTCATGCCTCTACCTCCTGAGTGCTGGAATTACAGACAGGGGCTACCTTTCCCAGCAGAAAGCCTTTAGCTGTGGTTTAATACAACATCCCACAGATACACAGTCTTCAGACCAGGCCTTATTTCCTTACCTTTTCCCTCAGTGTGGATGTGTATGCTCTCAGCTTCAAGACAGTCCCCTCCACTGACAGCTTATGCTCTCGTGTGGGTTTAATCTCCACATTAGCCCGTCATCATCAGCTCCAGGCCTTCCTACTCTAGTTCTCGTACAAGGGAATCTCTTCGAAGTCACTGGTGGAGATTGCCCCGTTCTCTTCCTAGTCCCCAGGCGGAATTCAATGTAATACTTCATGGACATGCCTGTACGGAAACTTTATTTTATTTTTTTAAAGACAGGGTCTTATGTCACTCAGACAGACCTCTAACTTGCTATATAGACAAGAGTAGTATTAGTTTTGGGTTTTGTTTGTTTTGTTGTTGAGACAGGGTTTCAATGTGTAACCCTGGCTCACCAGGAACTCATTTGGTTTTGATAAACTAGGCTGGTCTCAAACTCAAGAGATCCACCAGCCTCTACTGGTGTTGCGAGTAAAGGTGTTTACCACCACACTTGGCTAACAAAACTAGTCTTGAACTTGAAGCTATCCTCCTGCCTTAGCCTCCTGAATGTTATGACAGGCCTGAGCCATCACACTCGGCTTTGTGAGTGGAGTTTTGCCGGAACTTTTGTCTCCTGGAGCTGGGTCACCTCAAGAGAGCTCCAACACCTGAGTTTCTGTAGGGCTGACGGCACAAACCGTGGCTGTTTTGAACTCACTGGTGCTTAATGCTTTAAGGGCGGAGGGGTTGGGATATCTTGATAAGAAGGTGGAGCTAGGGAATTATTTTTAGGGAACAAGTAGAAGCAATGGAGCTGAAACAACGTGTTGGTAAGTCAAACATCCTGCCTGCTGTTCTAGTCACAGGACGGCCCCCTTTAAGATAGAAAATTATTATCTCCCGAGTCCCAGAATAGCTGATCTTAGCATTGTTTCCATAAAGTTTGCCTTAAAATAGCATTTTACAGTCCTTGTAAAATGTTGTGCTCTGCATGGTTCTTTGGGATTTACTTCTATTTACGAAGCTCGTCTCTGAATCAGGGGCAACTAACCACCCTAGGGAGGACAATGAAGCGCCAAACAAAGAGTAAGTGAATTTTAAAAAATAAAATAAAGGGGCTAGAGTTCTGATGGCTCAGCGGCTAAGAGCCCTTGTTGCTCTGCCAGAAGACCTGAATTTGGAATTTGGTTCCCAGCACCCATATTCGGTGGCTCACAAACACCTGTAACTCTAGCCCCAGGGGATCTGATGCCTTCTTTTGGCCTCTTTGGGCACTGCACACATGGCATACACACACAGAGAGACACAGACACACAGACACATAAATAAACAAATTAATCTGTTTAAAGTAATTAAAATAAAACTATTTTTTTTTGCTTGTTCTTTGTTTTGTTTTTGAGACAGGGTCTCATTGTGTAGCTCTGAATGTCCTGGAACTCACTGTATAGACCAGGCTGGCCTCGAACTCACAGAGAGTTAGAGCTGTGCTTTAAGTTTAGTGAGTTCAAGTTAAACGCACTTAAAGCCACGCGCCACTAGGCCCAGCTAAGCTCATTTCTTCAAAGATTTATTCTCTCTCTCTCTCTCTCTCTCTCTCTCTCTCTCTCTCTCTCTGTGTGTGTGTGTGTGTGTGTGTGTGTGTGTGTGTGTGTGTGTGTATGTGTGTGTGTTGCTTGTTTGGTTTTTGGTTTTTGCTGTTATTGTTGCTTTTTCAAGACAGGGTCCCTCTGTGTAGCCCTGGCTGTCCTGGAACTCACTCTATAGACCTGGCTGGCCTTAAACTCAGAGAGATCCTCCTGCCTCTGCCTCCTGAGTGCTGGGATTAAAGGCGTGTACCATAATCACCCAGATGATTTATTTTCTCTTTAATTATGATTATATGTGTGTGTAGGAAGAGGTATGTGCACATGAGTGCAGGTCCCCAAGGAATCCATAAGAAAGTTTCAGATCCTGTCTGAGCCATCTCTCTAGCCCCTAAGTTGTTTTTGTTTTAAAACATCTTAACTTCCTTTTTATTGACTCTGTGTGTGTGTGTGTGTGTGTGTGTGTGTGTCTGTGTCTGTGTGTGTGTGTATACATAAGCATGATGTGACTTGCATGTCTTGCATGTGGAGGTCAGATGACAGCTTCTAAGAGCTCCCTCCTTCCACCACGTGTGTCCCAGGGATTGAACTCAGGTCATCAACTTTGGTCATCAGGCTTGGTGACCTGGACCCTTACCTGCTAAGTCATCTGGCTGGACTCAATCTTATATTTTATAAGAGGGTCTCCACAGGCCTGGAACTCTCTGAGCAGCCTGACTGTCTGGCCAGAGAGCCCCAGGATCAGCCTGGGTCCATTCCTCCTCCAAGCATTGAGATTCCAAGCAAATGCTCACCAACCGTGGCCTGTAGATCAAACTCGGGTCCTCAGATTTGCAAGGCCAATATGTTATTGATTTTGCCATTTCCCTGCTCCTTCCTCACTTCTCTGAGCTTTGTCAGGTTTTTATTCAGTGCTGGGGATTGAACCCAGGGCCTTGCACATGCTAGGTGAGAGCTCTGCCCATGAGCTATATGCCCTTAGCCCCTCCCATTCCTTTGAGATAAGTATCTTCATTTTAGCTTTCAGGGTATATTGTCTTGAACTTTACAAAACTAAGTCTTCAAAATGTAGTCAAGTAGAGGGTGAATTGTTGTTGGGTTTCCAAATGCTTACACTGGTTCCGTGTTTCCTTTTTCCATGTTCTGTACTCTAAAGTCTGAGAGGTGAATATTGCATGTGGAATATCTTATATTCCACGCTTGCTTGGATGCATGGAAAGTTCTTCATTTACCCCAGTGAGGGTCCCTGTATGGTACTGTATGAGTTATTTCTCTGACAAAATACCGGCAAAAGTAACTTAAGAAAGTAAGGGTTATTTGGGCTCACAGTTCAAGGGTACAGGCTCTGGCAGGAAGGTCACTGTGGCAGGAACTGGTCACGTTGCCTGCGCAGTCAGGAAGCAGAGAGAGATGAACGCTGGTGCTCAGCTCACTTTCTCCTTCGTATTCAGTCCAGACCTGGGGTGATTTGAATGGGATGTCCCCCATAGTTCAGGTGTGTGAACACTTGGTTCTCGGTTGGCGGTTTGTCAGAACAGGGTCCAAGAATGGAGCTGTCGTTGTGCGAGAAGAATTCTGAGTGCTTGTGAGAAAGCTCCAACAAAACAAGAGTCTTGTGACCTCAGTTTCTTCAAAAACACAGAATTGTTCTTGGAATGTGCTTCTGTGCCCCCTCTCAGGTGTAGTGGAAAGGAGTGAGTTCACTTCTGACTATTCATTACAACTGGCTGTTGTTATTTGTTTATACGCCTCTATGGGCAAACATGATTTTGCTGTGTGTGGCTTTTGTCCACCACGTGTGGCTTGTCCTTGTGATTGGACACTTTACTCATGTGACTCTCTCTTAACCCTCAGAGCATAAACTGTCTGATGCTCTGAATAAAGTTGGCTATTGCATGAGACTTTAGTCTGCCTCGTTTTTAGCTCCATTCTCCCAGGTTCCACTGGGTTCCACTGCCTTTCGAGTTACGGTACATAGGGCTGTTTGTGGGAGGCTTAGGAAGTGTGGTCTTGCTGGGGGAAGGATGTCACTGAAGGCAGGCTTTGAGGTTTCAAAAGACTCTCCTAATTATGATTTCTCTTTCTCTGTTTCCTGCTTGAGGTTTCAGA
>CABHPH010159562.1:0-11517 GCA_902168325.1 Peromyscus nudipes | reverse complement strand
TATGATGTGTCAGATACAGGCACAGTGCCTCCACCTTGTCTATTCACTGTCTCTCTCAGCACACTTCATAATATTCTTCTCTGGAAGGCATTATTATGTCCACCTGATATTAGAAGAAATTAAGAGAAGTAAATATGTCCTTTGTAGAATTTTCCTTAATTGTGCTACTTAAGTGTCATGATCCATGCGGGAGTCTCATCTTCTAAAACAGCACAGCTTCTAGAGTACACAGATGGACACCCCTGGGAGTTTAATTTTCTGTAAGTACAACAGAGAGTGCAAACTGGATGTCAGGTACTTGACAAATAGTATTCATATCATTCTCAAAACAATCTACGTGGGGAGGACTGCTACTCCCCTTCTTCCAGATGATGGGGAAACTAGTGTATGAAGAAGTAATAACTTGTCTAACATATACAGCACAGAGGATGGCCTTGAATCCCAATGGTCACAACCTTTTCAGGCCAGTAAGGCCATGGAATATGCTGACATATGTTATTGTGTGGACTGGCTGGGATGCTAACTAGTCAAAATGCAAAACTTAATATTATACTTTGTTTCCATGACTTAGCATTAAGGGGAAAAATACCCAGGATATTAAATTACTGTCCAGAGCTCCACACAGCCCTGAAATACTTATTCTGTGTCTCATTTCCTACGTCACAACACAAAGTGGCTGAGACCAGAAGGAGTCGTTCAGTTTATAACAATATGTTAGCACAGGATATTCTTTCTGTATTTAAACATCAACAAAAATCGAGTAACAGCATTCTAATGAAAACATTCTTCCTTCAACTCACGTCTAATTTTATTAACATTAAAAGGTTTCACAAATTTTCTATTTCCCTGGACAGTTTTTTTAAAGCTTATCCATAGAAAACTACTCTGAGAGAGAGAGCTGCTCTAAACAACACACCATACTATATATTGTCAAAACAAAAATATCACTCCCACGTCAAAACAGATAGTCTACTCTACATGAATGCCCATAGCCTATAAACGCAAATGCAGGTTTCCCAAAAGGACATGTTACATCCTGAAAATGCTTACATGATTTTTTATTGATTGTATCTTAAAGAAAGCCATAAATTGAGTTATTTCCCAAACACATTTTATCAGATACTATGTGCACGTTCAAGCTAACACTTTTTGTCCCATAGAATTAGAAAATCTCATTCCTAGTGTCTGGTAAATACGGGGCTGAGATGATAGGAAAACAGTCTTTATGAGAGAGAAATTGTAAATCCCCTAAGGAATTAGTCTTTGAATTAAATCAAATTTACCAGTCTTCATGATCTCTTTCTGACTTCTCTTTTATTCCACACTGTAAACTTGACATAACATTTATATGTGGTGTAGTGAGAATATTATATCTAAAGTGGAAATAGTTAAAAACATAGTATGGCCTAAAAAAGTAAAGACAGCAGTGGGGGAAAACAGACATTTTGGCTGACAAATCGTATTCTTTTCTTTGATTGTATGTTTCTCAATTTGTCTACAGTTATCTGCACTATGTGAAATACTTGGATGTTTAGTTGAAATAATTTGTTATCCTTTAGTTCTAGTTTGCCTTCTGAAAAATTTGATTCTATATTTATAAACTCATGAAGAGTGACCAGTTCTAAGGGAGATTTACAATAATATCCAAGTTACTATAATTCTTATTTGTTATTGATAATTTTAAGTATCCTCTTATGTTGGTGTTATTAGGCATTTGGGGAATATTTCAGAGGAATTCAGATAATAATACAATACAACTTTAAAATACTTGTTAACAAAATTGTCTTATCCCATGAAACAAGGATAGAAACAAAAAAAAAAAAAACAGACTCATAATTCAAGATTCCATAGGCTTTTGTAACATAATCAAATCTTATTATTTTCTAATTGGAAAGGGAAATTGGGCTATAATAGGAGTCACTTTGTATTATTGTTTATTTGCCCTGCCTAGCAAATATTATTATTAAAGTTTTTAATAGCAATTAAAGTATTAAATTTTATATAATCAAGAAATATGGGCTCTCAAGTTATGAAAAACCATGAACATAGTCAATGCAGACGGTTTGTGCAATTTGGACACAAAAGAATTAACCAAACCTTTGAGTATTTCTAAGAGTCAAAGTTCCTCTGAGATGGCAGAAATTTGAGTGTGTCATAGGGTTTCTCAGAGCCTTGACACTACTCATTTTAACTGTATCTGCTGCATTTATCTCAGACAATTTTAATCCATTTTTGTTGTTTTTAATTACGTGTGTGTTGGGTTATGTGCATTTGAGTGCAGGTATCTACAGAGGCTGGAAGTGTCATCTTCTCCTGAAAATAGAGGTTGAGTTGATGCTGAGCCATCTCTCCTACCCACAGAAATTAACACTTATGACAGTAATCTAATTGGTTGGGCCAGTCAATATTCTTTCTTTTTTCTTAACAGGAAGTTCATTTGGTTTTCTCTCTAAGAATTTGGGTATGAGAAAGTGGTACCTCTAAAATCGGATTCTTTTGGAAAATTTTAAACATCTTTGTTAATTTAAATACTAGACTTTTATTAAAGTTATTTCAAATAATAAGAGTAGCTAGTTAAAAACCTGAGCCTTTTAAAATATTAAAATGGTTTAGGTAGGAGAAAGCAGATAATTATGACAGAAGTATGATTAGTGAAAGAACATTATAACCTCATTTGTAGATTTATTAAATATAAGATTAAATGGGGCTAGTAAGATTGTTCCATGGGCAAACGTGCTTGCTGCCAATCATGGTGACGTGAGTCTGATCCCTGGGGACCTAAATGATGGAAGGAGAGAGCCTCATGTAAGTTGTCCTCTGATGTCCACATGTGCACTGTGACATGTATGTAATCACACATAGACCCATGCATGCACATATGTGTACACACACACAATAAGTAAATACATAAATGTAAGTTTGAAAACAAAATTAGCATGATTTTTATCATTTAGGAGCATGTCAAAGATATATTTTAAACAATTTTTTGAAAATCTAAATATAAAAGTATTTAAGAAGTATAACAAAATGAGAGTCAGTAGAAATGTTGCAAGAGTGGTTTTGACTTTAGCTCCTCGGGGTATTGAGCTGTTGATGTAATTGATGGTGAATATCACCCAGCTTTTCTGAAGTTTACGTGGCTATGACGTGAAGACATTGACACAAATTTAAGGTAAGAAATACAAATCTAAGAGTTTTTCTCCTATTTCATAGCATAGGAAGCAGTTAGATGAACCATATAGGGTTGTTTTCCTATTTATTGAAGGAAGCCTTTGAAGTGGGGTATTTTCTGATCAATGAAATCACTTTGTGTTAATTCTTATTCATATAGTCCTTTTTCTCCCAGGAGCTCACTGTGGAAATTCTGTAACCTATTTTGAACTTTTTTTTGAACACTATGCCATTATTTTATGAGGAAATATCCATTGTTTTCCAAAAGGGACAGATCTTAGATTCAGGTTAATTATTAGACTGTCTTTGGCTAAGGAAGCCAAAAACTTCAGTCAGTTCTGAAAAGTATGATCATTTATTTATTTAACCAAAAATCTAGAAGTCTGAAAATGAAAGACACACTGAAATTGTGTATAATATGCAAAGTTCCACAAATATATTTAAATATTAAAATATTTATTAGTTAATATTTCAGAATTACACACATTTATATAATGCACACTGTTCACACTCAATGACCCACCTTCTCTTATCCCCCTTTTTTTCTACAACCTCCTTCTCATCAACAAGTCCTCCTACCACTATGATTTTTTTGTATGGCTCACTGGGTTTAACCAGAGCCACCAATGTGGGGATGAGTGTAGAGCTATTGACTGCAACATGAGCTCCATCACTGAAGACAATGACTCCCCCTCCTTGATACTGTGTTGATGATAAGCAAACTATTCTGTTTCTTGTTTGGGCAAAACTTAAAACTCCCTCAGTTATTTCTAGATATTCAACAGTTTCTGGTATCTTACAGCTCACAGACAGATGAAAACCCTCAGCAGACCCAGTAATTCCAGCACCATCACTGGCTTCATCCTCCTGGGATTCCCCTGCTCCAGGGAAGGGCAGATCCTCCTCTTTGTGCTCTTCTTCATTGTCTACCTCCTCACACTCATGGGCAATGCTTCCATCATCTGTGCTGTGCACTGGGATCAGAGACTGCACACCCCCATGTACCTCCTGCTGGCCAACTTCTCCTTCCTGGAGATCTGGTATGTCACCTCCACAGTTCCCAACATGTTGGCCAACTTCCTCTCTGACACCAAGGTCATCTCCTTCTCTGGGTGCTTCCTGCAGTTCTATTTCTTCTTCTCCTTGGGGTCTACAGAATGCTTCTTCCTGGCAGTCATGGCCTTTGACCGCTACCTTGCCATCTGCAGGCCTCTACACTATCCTGCTCTTATGACTGGGCGCCTCTGTAACATCCTTGTGATCAGTTGCTGGGTGCTTGGTTTCCTCTGGTTCCCCATTCCCATCATCATCATCTCCCAGATGTCCTTCTGTGGATCCAGGATTATAGACCATTACCTATGTGACCCAGGCCCTCTGTTGGCCCTCAGCTGTTCCAGAGCCCCACTGATGGAATTTTTCTGGCCAATAATAATGTCTCTGCTCCTTTTTGTCCCTTTTTTCTTCATCATGGGATCTTATATATTGGTCCTGCGAGCAGTGTTTAAAGTCCCTTCAAGAGAAGGAAGAAGAAAGGCCTTCTCCACTTGTGGGCCCCATATGACTGTGGTTTCTCTTTTCTATGGTTCAGTGATGGTCATGTATGTGAGCCCAACCTCTGGAAATACAGCTGGAATGCAGAAGATTGTGACTCTTATTTATTCTGTGGTTACTCCACTCATTAATCCTGTAATTTATAGTCTGAGGAACAAAGATATGAAACATGCAATGAAGAAGTTTTTGAAAACATAAAAGTTAGAATTTTAATCAAATAACACATTTGATTGTGTAAGTATATACTGCAGAATATTATTCAACCACAAGAATGATTAAATTGTGTAATGTATAGCAACATGGATAAAATGGGAGAACATTGTGTTAAGTAAAATAGAGTCAGTCATGGGAATTCAAATACTGAATGTTCTCATTTATGTGTAGAAAGTCTTAAATAATGAATAGGATTAGGAAGTATTAGAAGATGGAATATGGTTAATGTTTACAAGGCATGCAGTTGGATAGTTATTCAATAACTGTGTTTGATATTGGAATAAGATATGTCTGACATGTCTTAATTCTGTTTCACGTAAGATGGCTGAGATTTTGAATGTTCCCAACATAAAAAATACAATAAACATTTTAATAAACATGATATTGATGAAATTTACCTTGATATAATATGCATTGTATTCATATACTGAATGTTACTCTGTACCTCACAAATATATCCAATTATTGCATCAATTAAAATAAAAATGTAGATCCAGGCATATTGGAGCATGTCTCTAATCCCAGAATCTAGGGAGTTGGGACAGGAGGATCAGAATTTCAAGAGATTTTGGCTACATAACAAGATCACTTTTCATAAATCAAAATAGAAGAATGTGGTGATTTATGCCTGTGATACTTACATTTCCTGTTGCTGTAGTAAACACCATGACTAAAAGCAATTTAGGAAGGACAGGGATTACTTGGTGTACAGATTATAATCCATCGTTTAGAAGACCCAAGACAATATCTTAAGGGAGGAAACTGGAGGCAGGAACTGAATCAGAGACCATGAAGGAGTGTACTTACTGGTGTGCTTTCCATGGCATGCTCAGATTGCTTTCTTCTGAAACCCAGGACCACCTGCCCAAGAGTAGCATCACCCACAGGGGGATTGACCCTCCCATATTAATCATTAACCAAGAAATACCACATAGACATGCCCATAGGCCAGTCTAATTGAGGCTAATCCTAGGTGACTGTAATTTATACCTAGTTGACAAAAACTAAGCAATACATATGATCCCTTGTCAACTTCACACAAAAACACGTTACTATTAAATAACATTTCCTTTGTTTATCCCTAAGCCATCATGTTACTATAATAACATAATATGTACTCCAACTTCTAAAACTCCCATAGTATTTTAAATTCTTCAATATTTTAAAAGTTCAGTGCTTCTTTAAAATATCCAAAGACTCTTGATGGTGGGTCCATATAAAATAAAAAATAAATGACATGCTTCTTTTTTTCATTTTCCTTCTGGAATTTTATACATGAGGAGTGTATTCACAGTATTTCCATCCCGCCCTCTCCCCTTTGTAACTCTTCTCATGCCTCCCAGTCCCTCAAAAATCCATGACCTCTTATGCTTTAATCATTAATACACATACAAACCACACACATGCTCACACATGCACACACACAGGTATGAGTGTATGGATGCCTGATGAATGCATTTAATGTTGTTCATGTATATATGAGTTTAAGCATGATCATTAAGGTTGGATAATGTGTCATGGAGAGAATGATTCTCCCTCTCTTAGCAGCCATTCATTTCCTATGTCTCTTCCTCTAGGGTTAAAGCTCTGTGATATTTTCCCATCACATTGAGATGAACTGGTGTTCTCATTGTGTGTGTCTTGTTAAATTTCATGGGTGAAACTTTCAGTCATCTATGAAAGGCACTATTTTGTAGCAGATGTTAGTCCTCTGGCTTTTACAATCTTTAGGCCACCACTTCCTTAATGTTCCCTAAGCTTTAGATGCATGGATTATGATGTGGAATTATCTTTGGGGGGAGGGTGAGTGCCCCATGGACAAGGGTTCTCTGAATTTTGACCAGTTGTGGATTTCTCTGATGGGCTCCATCTACTACAAAAAGATGTTTTTTTGATGAGGGATGAGAGTGATGTTTATCTGTATATAAGGATGGGTATTTAGAACACAGTTGGAAATCCTACTGGTTTAAGAAAATGGTAATATTAAATTTTCTTCTAGGATACACAGCCTCACCAGCCATGAATAGTTGGCTAGGTTCATAGTACCAGACATGAGTTTCCTTCTATTTAGTAGGCCTAAAATCCAATTAGGGGACTACTGGTTAACCTGAAGACATAAGGGATGCTATTACACATTTGGGGATACCTTGCCATAGCCGTCATTGGGTTTCATAGACCCTAAAATTTGAGAAGACTACTAATTTTCTTCTAGCAGCTTTGGTTTCACATTGAGGTTTTTATCTTTCAAAAAATTATACAATATATTTTGATCATATTCCTTCCCTCACAAACTCCTTCCAGATCCTTTTCACATTAACACCCACTGAACTTGACATGCTTACCCCTCCTCTCAAAAAGTAAAAAAAAGATAAAAATAAATAATTAAATAAACAAACATACAAATAAATAAATAAAGAAAGAAAGGAAGAAAGAAAAGCAAAGGCACACACACACACACACACACACACACACACACACAGAAACAAATATGGAGGTCTCATTTTTTTGTTGGCTCCTGGACACAAGGCCCTCATTGGAGAGTGGTTTATATATCCAGTGACACTCAGTTTGAGAAAATTGATATTCTCCTTCCTAGAAGATATCTATTGCAAATAGCTTCTTAGTTATGGGTCGGACTTTGTGTCCATTTCTCCTTCTCTGTGCTAGGGTTTTGTTTGATTTGAACTTGCACAGTTTTGTGGATGCTATCACAGTCTCTATGAGTTCTTATGTGTATCAGCCCTGCTTTTTCTGAAAAACACTATATACTTGGAACTGTCCACCACGACTGGCTTCTGCAATCTTTTGACCAGATCCCCGAGTCTTGAGGGGAGAGGTTTGATAAATATATCCCATTTAGGGCTTAGTTCTCCAAAGTCTCTCAGTCTCTAGGCTTGGCCCAGTTGTGGGTTCTGTGTTAATTACCATCTATTGAATGAAGATGATTCTCTGATGAAGGTTAAGCAATATTCTGATCTGATCTATGAGTACAGCAATATGTCATTGGGAGTCAATGTATTGCTATGTTCCTTTAGCAGAATAAAAGCAGTAGGTTTTCCCCTAGGCCCATGACCTATCCTGTCTTAGGTTCTTGGCCACTTTAACAGTGTCAGGTATGGGTTTCATTTTATGGAGTGGACATTAAATCCAATGAAAAAGTGGTTTCTTACTCCCTTAACATTATGCCACTATTTCACCGTATCTCACGGGCAGGTTGCTTTGTAGATTACAGAGTTTGTAGTTGAGAGATATCAATGATGACTTTTCTCATCTAATAGCACGCAAATGATATTTCAGCACTATGAATGCCAGCTAGTCAGTCAGGGTGAAACTTCTCTTGGGGACTGGCTTAATTTCTCCATGTTCAGTGACTTAAGTAAGTAGTGTCTTCAGCAATAGAGACTGTCAGGTTGTGGAAGGTAACCAATGAGATATTTGATCCATTTGGAATTTATCTTTGTGCAGGTCGATAGATGTGGATCTAAGTTTACTCTCCTGTGGATAAACGTCCAGTAATCCCAGCACCCATTTGTTGATGGTGCTATCTTATTTCAATTGCAAGTTTCTACCCGTTTATCAAATATGAAATTGACAAGACTATATATATATTGGGGCCATGATCTATGTTTTGGAACATCATGAATATATCCCTACTAACTAAATTCTGTATAAATAAAGAAACACTCTGGCTGCTAGTCAGTCAGGCTGCAAGATTTTCCTGACCACCATGGCCTGGCTCACTTCCTTCCCCCAGCTGACTTCTCTCTGCAGGAACCATCCACCACCTGGAATGGTTCCCAGCAGGATTTGTCATAGATAGTCTTTATTATGTTGAGTTATGTCCCCTCCAGTCCCACACACTTTTGGAATTTTATCAAGAAGCCTTGTTGGATGTTATCAAAGGCCTTTTCTGCATCTGTTGAGATGATCATTTTATTTTTTATTGGTTTGTTTTTGAGCCTATTTATTGACTTACGTATGTTGAATTATCCGTGCATCTCTAGGATAAAGCCAACTTCATTGTGTATATACCTGGATTCAGTTTGTTAGTAATTTATTTAATGTTTTTTTAATTTATTTTATTTTACTTTACAATATAATTCAACTTTACATATCAGTCATAGATCACCCCGTTACCCCTCCTGCCACCCCGCCCCCCTCTCCCCGGCCCACCCCCCATTTCCATCTCCTCCAGGGCAAAGACTCCCCCAAGGATTGAGATCAACCTGGTGGACTCAGCCCAGGCAGGTCTAGTCCCCTCCTCCCAGGCTGAGCCAAGGGTCTCTACTAAGCCCCAGGTTTCAAACAGCCAATTCATGCCCTGAGCACAGGACCTGGTCCAACTGCCTGGATGCCTCCTAAACAGATCAAGCCAATCAACTGTCTCACCCATTCAGAGGGCCTGATCCAGTTGGGGGCCCCTCAGCCATTGGTTCACAGTTCATGTGTTTCCATTCGTTTGGCCACTTGTCCCTGTATTCCATCCATCCCTGGTCCCAACAACTCTAGCTCACATAAACCCTCCTCCTTCTCGCCAATTGGACTCCCGGAGCTCCACCCAGGGCCTGACCATGGATATCTGCATCTAGTTCCCTCAGTCACTGGATGGGGTTTCTAGTATGACAATTAAGGTGTTTGGCCATCCTATCACCAGGGTAGGTCAGATCGGGCTATTTCTCGACAATTGCCAGCAGTCTATTGTGGGGGCATCTTTGTGGATTTCTGTGGGCCTCTCCAGCACTTTGCTCCTACCTATTCTCATGTGGTCTTCATTTATCATGAACATTCCTTGTGTTTCCTCTCTGTACTTGATCCAGTTGGGTTCTCCCGCTCCCCCAAGTTCTCTTTCCCTCGCCCCTCGCCCCTAATTACCCCCACTCACGTCCAGACTGTTCATGTAGATCTCATCCATTTTCCATCATTGGGCGATCCCCGTGTCTTTCTTGGGGTCCTGTTTTCCAGGTAGCCTCCCTGGTGTTGTGAGTGGCCGTCCAGTCATCCTTGTTCCACAACTAGTATTCTCCTATGAGTGGGTACATACCATGTTTGTCTTTCTGAGTCTGGGTTACCTCACTCAGGAGGATTTTTTCTAGATCCCTCCATTTGCCTGCAAACCACATGATGTCATTGTTTTTCTCTGCTGAGTAGTATTCCATTGTATATATGTACCACAGTTTATTTATCCATTCTTCGGTTGAAGGGCATCTAGGTTGTTTCCAGGTTCTGGCTATTACAAATAATGCTGATATGAACATAGCTGAGCAAGTGCCCTTGTGGTATGGTTGAGCATTCCTTGGGTATATGCCCAAGAGTGGTACAGCTGGATCTTGGGGGAGATTGATTCCCAATTTTCTAAGAAAGCGCCATATTGATTTCCACAGTGGCTGTATCAGCTTGCATTCCCACCAGCAGTGGAGGAGAGTTCCCCTAGCTCCACATCCTCTCCAGCACAAGGTGTCCTCAGTGTTTTTGATCTTAGCCAATCTGACTGGTGTAAGGTGGTATCTCAGAGTTGTTTTGATTTGCATTTCCCTGATGATTAGGGATGTTGAGCAATTCCTTAAATGTCTTTCAGCCATTTGTGTTTCCTCTGCTGAGAATTCTCTGTTTAGTTCTATAGCCCATTTCTTAATTGGACTGTTGAGAATTTTGATGTTTAATTTCTTGAGTTCCCTATATATTTTGGATATCAGTCCTCTGTCCGATGTCGGGTTGGTGAAGATCTTTTCCCATTCTGTAGGCTGTCGCTTTGCCTTGTTGACCGTATCCTTTGCTCTGCAAAAGCTTTTCAGTTTCAAAAGGTCCCATTGATTGATTGTTTGTCTCAGTGTCTGAGCTACTGGTGTTATACCTAGGAAGCGATCTCCTATGCCAATGCCTTCAAGACTACTTCCTACTTTCTCTTCTAGCAGGTACAGAGTAGCTGGATTTATGTTGAGGTCTTTGATCCACTTGAACTTAAGTTTTGTGCACGGTGATAGATATGGATCTATTTGCAGCCTTCTGTACGTTGATATCCAGTTATGCCAGCACCATTTGTTGAGATGCTTTCTTTTTTCCATTGTACGCTTTTGGCTTCTTTGTCAAAGATTATATGTTCATAGGTGTGCGGATTAATGTCAGGGTCTTCAATTCGATTCCATTGGTCCACAAGTCAGTTTTTATGCCAGTACCAAGCTGTTTTTATTACTGTAGCTCTATAGTAGAGCTTGAAGTCAGGGATCGTGATGCCTCCAGAGGTTGTTTTATTGTACAGGATTCTTTTGGCTATCCTGGGTTTTTTGTTTTTCCATATGAAGTTGAGTATTATTCTTTCCAGGTCTGTGAAGAATTGTGTTGGTATTTTGATGGGGATTGCATTGAATCTGCAGATAGCTTTTGGTAAAATTGCCATTTTTACTATGTTAGTCCTGCCTATCCATGAGCATGGGAGATCTTTCCATTTTTTGACATCTTCTTCAATTTCTTTTTTGAGGGACTTGAAGTTCTTGTCATATAGGTCCTACACTTGCTTGGTTAGCATTACCCCAAGGTATTTTATGTCATTTGTGGCTATTGTAAAGGGTGATGTATCTCTGATTT
>CABHPH010159561.1:0-14765 GCA_902168325.1 Peromyscus nudipes | reverse complement strand
GTGTGTGTGTGTGTGTGTGTGTGTGTGTGTGTGTGTGTGTGTGTGTATGTGTTATTTTTTTTCTCTCAGAATATTATTTGGCACACAGAGTTGATGAAAGGAGAGCAAGTCTCAAATTCTGCCCTAACCATGGAGCCACAGAACCTTCCAGCTGCGTCCCCAGCAGACCCTGCGTACTCAGTGGCAATTAAGGAATCTGCTCCTTGGTTTGCATGACATATTTTTCAAATCATGCAAACTGCTAAGAGAGAAACCAAATACCTTTGTAAGCCAGTGTTCCTTGTGCTGGTCTCTCTTCCACCCCTACGTCTTCATCCTAGGAAGGGAGAGGCTGGTGTTAGGCAGGGATGACCTGAGCAGAGTCCTGGATGGCATCATTGAGGAATCAATCTATTGCACCGTTGGCATGTTCCTATTTTTCAGTTGACTCCGTCTCCTCCTGTAAGAGTTCTGGTACAGCCTAAATATCTCTAGGCATGACTTTTGCTACGTATGCCACCTTGCTGGTGGGACTCTTACCTGATCCTTTTGGCCAGCATGTGGAGGGCTATAGCAGGCTGGTCTGGGATGGGCACCATGCTCAGATATTCAAATGGACTTGCAAAAATGCCTTGATGTTGTTGGTAGCTTGTTTTTATTTTAAGGGCTAAATTAACAAGAGGAAAAAGGAAGCATTATTTAAATGTTTACACTTACGTTAACCAAGACAGAAGACATAAAAGGAACACATTTTTCCTATTTCTGTCACTTTCCTTCACAGATGAAGGGAAAGATTTCCCTTAGCCTACAGCATTTATGAGCAAACCCTCCACCACCACGTCCTGATCCATGGAAAGCATGAAGCTAGACTGCACTGTGATCTTCCAGTTCAGTGACAGGACAGAATCCCAAGAGCAGTGGCTGCCCCTAATGTACAAGGGAAATGCCAGCATTCCCACCCACCCAGGCTCTGTGGTGGCAGGAGGGTCTTTGAAGGAACAAAAGGGGGCGAAAATCCTGGTAATGTGATTCATTGGGTTTCTCATATCACGTAAATCACCCACCATTTACTAAGCGTCACCCCCAAGGCATGCTTCCAGAAGTAGTATCCAGAAATGGAGAGGGGCTTAATAAATAAGCCAGGATGAGAAACTAAGGTATGCAGGCAGAATCAGCCTGCCATGTTGCAGGTGACAGGCAAGAGGGCTCTCTGTCCCCATTCTAGAGCCACAGCCTGGCTCTGTGGATGCTTTGGGTGTCTTCTGGTGGCCTTTTGAGAGTCACTCACAGTGTGTCCTCTGTTTCTGCTGTCAGTAGTCAAGTCCTCGTCGATGGAGTTTGCTAAGGAGAGCACCTACAGAAGAAAGGCGGGTCTGCACAGTCGCCTTCCTCTAGACCGAGCAAGTGAGTCCACCCTCAGACCTGTCCTCTTGTCTGAACACTCTTCTCATGAAGTTCAAGGTCTGTCATGAAGAAGAGAAATGACCAGACATAGAGGCAGCTGGACTTTCTCTCAGCAGCATTTGACTATCTTAAAATAGTGTGGCTGTGAGCAAAATAGAAACATGTCATGTGCCCAGGTGACATTTTGTAGCAAACAAGCAAATCACAACCCAGGAAGGGTTGTATTTTATGCCCACAACAATCTGACAGTTTTCTCTGTAAAGAAAACATGACACTTTTCCAAATATCAGAGGCGGCAGCCACTGCTCTTGGGATTCTGTCCTGTCACTGAACTGGAAGGTCGCAGTGCAGTCTAGCTTCATGCTTTGCATGGCTTCAGGACGTGGTGGTGGAGGGTTTGCTCATAAATGCGGTAGGCTAAGGGAACTCTTTCCCTTCATCTGTGAAGGAAAGTGACAGGAGGGAAAAGGTCCTGTGCTGACAGCAGTAACCTCTAGGTTTAAAGACTTGACCCCAAGCAATGGTCAGGAAAGCCCTCCACATTAATGTGGTTAGGTTTAAAGACTTGACCCCAAGCAATGGTCAGGAAAGCCCTCCACATTAATGTGGCTGGGGCTGCCCCTAATGTACAAGGGTAATGCCAGCATTCATTCCCACCCACCCAGGCTCTGTGGTGGCAGGAGGGATGATTACTATGTTTCAAAAAAATCATAATCATGTCTGGGCAACCATTGGACCCCATGTATGTCTGTTCCTGCTCCGTGCTAGGGTGCTCAAATGCTGTTTCTTGACTGCATCCTTCAGATAGGAATTGAGCCCCAAATCTTCTACACGCTGTTGTGCGAAAGACCTTGCTGGTTTAAAAAACAAAACAAAACAAAACAAAAAAAACAAAAGCAAAACTCTGTAGAAATGCTTTGAGCTATTTTAAGGTGTTTGTGGTCATACTGTCATTTGAGAAATTTGTGTGCCGGGAGGAGACCGCCACAGTCCTGTGTGAGTGGCGGATGTTGTCGGACCAGGTGGCCGTGGCTGGTGCAGGTGGCCCAGTGTACATCCTGGGAGGGGGAGGGGGAGGGGAGGAAAGGAGGCAGAGTTAATAAGAATCCATGCCTGACAATGAAGACGCAGTTTGCGTCCCTTTCACAGTGAGCAGACATGACTTTGAACCCTGATAAATGTGGATGCCCTGTTTTTATCTGGTCTCAGCTGTGTTGCTGAAATAAAAAAAAAAATTCTTTCAACCAGTGTCTTTTAAGAGTGGGGTTCCATTTTAATTAGGAGAAAGGCAAAATGTCACTTGCCATGCCAGTACGTGATTCTTTGAACTAAAGTAAAACAACCTGCTGCCTACGACTAGGAACAAAATAAAATATAATAATAATAATAATAAAAAAATCCAGGCTTGAAAGAGAGCAGAGTTGAAACTGGCTTGCTCTCTGCACCCCCCTGGTACACCCCTGCCTGGGCTCCTGGGTCCTCCCCAGCCCTCCCCACACCCTGGACTGTAGGTTAGACACTTCCTGTTGCCCCTTTTATAAGCAATAAGAATTTAATAACTGAAGGCAACTCCATAGCAATATTTATATGGGTCAAGTGGCTTAAAAGTATGCAATAAATGTAAAGTTACGAACCACATTGCCCCTTTTTAAATAATGCAACGAGCGTGGAGATATTGTGTTTCATATTCTGGAAAAAAGGTGTTTCGGACTAGGCTCTCAGCGTACAGCAGGCATGAAAAGTTATACCGAGCCCATAACCAAGTCACTGCCTGCTTAATACAGTGTGTTATGTCGAGCTCCTCATCCTAATCTCAGCCCACAGCAAGACGGTCCCAGATGGCACCAACAAAACCTTAGCTTTCTCATTAGCAATCAGCAAATTCTCCTGGTGTCTGCGAGTTTCAAATCAAGGCAAGTGCCTCGACTCCTCGTGTGAAGCCCAGTAGGATAATAGAAATAATGTTGTCTAATCAGTGGCGAACACTTGAGAGCCCCCATTCATAATGGGCTGAAGGGAACTTGGTGAGTTTGCAGCTTTCACAAGTACCAGGAGCCCTGGGAATCCCAGGGGTACACCGGTGGTGGGAGGAAGAAGCTGAGGCCACACAGTCCCCAACACAGGAGGTCCCCAGTTCCCCCCCACACCCTCCGGGGAACTCACGGGAGGCCGGCTTCTCGGTTGTTGGAAATTAGGAAGTTAGATTGCCCGAGATTTTCTTGGCAAGTCTGAGCAAGGCAAGGAACCTTGGGTGGTGCTCCACTGTCGGCTTGCAGGGCTGGTTGCAGGGATGACTTTGTTTCAACGTGGTTGGTGGCTCGCTGTGGAAGGTACCACCGCACAAGCTCGGCGAGGAAACAGATGAATTCAGAGGAGTCCTGCAGGACAGCTGTGGGTGGTTACCTGCTTCCGGTCTGTGTTCCAGGGTTGTAGTTCAGTGTCAGGATGCCTCAGTCCTCTTCTGCTATGTCCGTCTTTGGGGTCAACAGGAAGCCGGGAGTTATAATAGTCACTGATAGAGAGAGGCCACTCTCCCAAGTTCAAGACCCTTCCAGATGCATGCCTGAGGGTCCCTGTGTCTGAGATGTGAACATTCATCTTTCCCCTTGTGTGATTTTGCTCCTCACCTGGGCCACACCTGTGCTGTGCCTGAGCCTAGTCCTGCATATTTCTATACAGGATATGCATATATACCCTCAGATCTGTGTGCTACATACCTAATCTCAATGATCTTCCATCATAGCTAAAGATGAGGAGGCCCGGCTTGGGAGACATTTCCTTTCACTGAAACAATAAAAACAACCACATCCAAGTTTTGCTACAACAAGCAACATCAGTGGGAACATGCTTCTCTAGAACTGGATGCTGTGTTTCTCTCCGGCAGGCCCTATGCAGAGGAGGCCCCCCCCCAGGACCTAACCACAGACAGCAGATTGGGAAATGGAGCAGAGAAGCCCAGAGGTGGGTTAGAAGGTTCTCTGAGGGAAGCCCCCTCCACTTACCCCTCTTCAGGCCCAGAAGGTGGCTAACCAACCATACACATACGTTTACCTAGTGCGACCTGGGCACCCTTGCTGTGCTTGCCACGAGGGGCTAGCCTGGGATCTCTGGCTTAGGTTTTGAAATAGGATATCATTCCCAGGCCCCTATGTTCGTGCTTTGGGTCTTCTTCTCCAGGTCAGCATGAGGGTTATCTCTGCGTGGACTAGACACTTGCTAGGCTGCACTGTCAATTCTCTTGGTGACTTGTCCTCAGTGAACCATCTTTCCCTGGGGGGGGAGAGGGAGAGAGAGAGAGAGAGAGAGAGAGAGAGAGAGAGAGAGAATGCTAGGCATGGAGAAGTGGCATGAGCATGACGTAATTAAGAGGGTGTCAGTGTTGACAAAGGTGTCACTTCCTCATTGTCCATGTCCTTCTAACACATGTCATTGTTCTGTGTCTGTGGATCATTTGGGGACAGCCTCAGACAGTGGATTGTCTCCACCTGTGCCCAGTGTGTGTACATATTGCCAACTTCTTCACAGTCGCAGGACGAAGGAGAGAGGGAGGGAGGGAGGGAGGGGGGGAGGGGGGGGGGGAGGGAGGAAGGAGGTTCTTCATCAAGGTCTTCATTTTAAACCAGACCTGATGGTTCAGGTTTGTAACCCCAGCTACTGGGGAATCAGGAGGATGGCAAGTTCAAGGCCTTCCTAGCTACAGAGTGAGTTCAACAACACCCTAGACAATTTATTGAGAGCCTGTCTCCAGAGTAAAAGATAAAAAGAGGGCTTGGGGTGCAGCTCAGTTGTGGGGCATTTACCTACTAACATGTCTGAGGCCCTAGATTCAGTCCCCAGCAACAAACACATAAACACACACACACACACACAGACACACACACACACACACACACACACACACTATATACAATCCTTTTTCTTAACTGCTTTGGAATAATTTCCATTTGTTAAGCAACAGCTCTGCACTTGACCACTATTTTAAATAAGAGTCTGTGAAACAGAATAAACACCCTGCATTTAGTTTTAAACTGCCACCCCTTCCTTAGGTGTGCGCATGCAGGAGGTACTTGAACTTGACATGTTTCTCTAGGCAGAAATGTTCTCTGAGCAGGAGGGGGATGGAAGGATCAGTGAGGCAGGAACTAGAAGCTTCTCTGGTCTTGGTGCTTCTCCCTTCCCATCAGCTCACTGGCTAATCAAGACCCACGAGGTCTGCAATGGAGCAAAGAGGTCCTCTTAAGTTATCTGGCTTTATGCAGAGAAAAGCCCTCTGGAGCCCTCTGCTCATGACCTGCCATTGTGGTGTGTGTGTGTGTGTGTGTGTGTGTGTGTTGGGAAATCCCAGTGACCTCCCTTCTCTCTTGGTGATCCTTTCCCCTGAGCACTCTGCTGTTGGATGCAACACATGCTTTCCCATTCACCCTGAACTGTTCTAGGCAGGACAAGGTACTTGTCCAAGGGTAGGAAGCGAATGGTGCAGACGACATCATTGGAAGCTCATCATTCGGTTAGGGTGCCATAGGCATAGATTTTTCTGGGCTTTGGGAGTGATACTCTCAGCCTTGCTTTTGTCTCACGGAAACCTTAGTGTGTTTCTCTTGTTTGTATTTGGCTGAACTACCTAAGAATCACGTGGGATTAGGAAGGCAGCTTGGTAGGTGACAGCTGGGAGCATCACAGAGTTGCCTGTCTGCAGATGTTGCTGAGATGATAGGGCCTACAGAAGGGGGACATCTGTCCTCAGCACTCCCCGTCTACCTGGAGCAAGAGCTTAAATAGGGCACAGTGCCCTTGCCTGCCCCCCCCCCCCCCCCCCCCCCGCCCCGGTTCTTCTGCCTTCTCTTCGTCAGATCCTGAGTAGGGCACACCTTTTTTTTCTGAGAACCAGGGCCCTCCCAGGTAAAATGTAGACAGTGATGAGTCTCATCTGATGGGTTAGTAGAAAGATGAAATGGGCTAAGGTATGCAGAGGACTCAGACAGGCCCTACGCATTGGTAGTCTCTGATAAATGCTTGCTCTTAGGCCAGGGTTGGCAAGGCTTTCTGCAGAGGGTTAAGTGGTGTTTTCAGCTTTGTAGGCACTTGATCTCGGCTGTAACTACTCAGTGCTGCCACTTTAATGATATGATAGTGAGTGAGTGTGGTGTGTTTCAATAAAACTTTATTTATACAAACAAGAAGGGAGCCAGAGTTCCTAAAGACTTACCTGCTGACTTCCGGTTGAGTAACTTGTTACTGTTGAACACTCTAACCACCTTAACACAGATCTGTCAATGGCTCTCCCCCCCCGTCCCCCCCCCCACCTCACATAAATCCTGCTGCCAAGGAGATTTTAATTACCCCCCAGAAAACAGCATTCCATTGATCTTAAAACAGGTTCATGTCATGGATTCAGTATTTTTGTTTGTTTTTGTTTTTGAGATGAGGGCTTGCCATGTGTAGCCCTGGCTGGCCTGGAACTCACTATGTAGACTAAGCTGGCTTTGAACTCACTGAGGTCCACCTGCCTTTGCCTCCCAAGTACTGAGACTGATTCCACCATGCCCCCATCTATTCAGCACTACAGCACATTGTGAACACAGAGTCCTGTTACTGCAGATAAAACAAGTTTGCATGAGGGCAGCTATCACATACACACTTCTGTCCAGTGAATACAGGCTGTGCTGGTTCTCCATTCAGGTTTGCATTCATGTATGCATTCATTCATTCATTCATTCATTCACTCATTCAACAATCGTTTATGAATCAGGCACAAAGGACACAGAACTAGTTTCTGACCCTGGCCAGTGGGACTCAGCCTGGTAAGGAAGAAAGTGCAGCTCCTGGCTTAGTAAACAAAGGTTTTCACTGAGTACCCACTGTGTGCCAGGCACTTGGTATACATCAGAACCAACCATAAAAAACACAAGCCCCATATCTGTTCTCAACACCTACTATTGTTTGATGAGAAATGCCTTCCCTCCTCACAGTCTGGTGTGTTTGAGTCCATAGCCGGGTGCTGGCTTGAAAGACTATAGACCATTTAGAGGATGCAGCTTCCAGGGAGGAAGTGAATCACTGTGCACAGAACATGAGGTTTTTACCACCCAGCCTACTTCCTGTCTATTCTCCATTTCCTGTCTATGAACACATGACCAGCTGCCTCAAGTTCCTGCCACCATGATTTCCTAGCCATAATGAACTGTGTCATCTAGAACTTGGAGCCAAAAGAGACCTCCCCTCGGGCACCCAGGCAGAGGGATCGGGATCTGTCCCTGGTCTATGGGCAGGCTTCTGGGAATCTGGTGCCTGAGGTGTGATGCCTTGCACAGCCTTGGTGCAGTGGGAAGGGGCTTGGACCTGCCTAGGCTCAGTGTGCTGGGCTCTGCTGACTCCCCATGGGAGACCTCGATTTGGGGGATGTGGGGATGCGGAGTGGCTTGGGAAAGAGGGCTGGGAGGGAGAGAGGAGGGGGGATCTGTGAATGGTATGTGGAGTGAGTAGAAAATTTCTTAATAAAGGAAAATGAAAAAAAAAAAAGAGACCTCCCCTCCCTTAAGTTGCTTCTTGTCCTGTGTGTTTGGTTACAATAGTGAGAAGAGTAGCTAAGACATTCGGCCTTTCCCCTGGGACAGTGGCGCTATGCTGAACAGTTCTCTCTGACTTCTGCATCCGTCCGCCCCCGTGAGGCTCGGAGCTCCCTTTCCCCTTCCCCATGGGTACATGGTGGGTTCTTTCTTGCTCCTGTGCTTCATATGGACCATGCTGTCTTTGTTCTCATGCCACACTTGGTTCCAGGAGCATTCATGGATGACGACCTCCACTGCTCCTCTGCTTCTTAGGGTTCCAAGACCCTTGGGTCGTCCACTTTCCCAAGAGGTCCTCACAGAAAGCTGTCGTATGCAGAAGCCCATTGCTGAAGATGTTTAGTGCGGGAAGGAAGGTGAGGGGCAAGCCCAGTGCAGCTTGTTCTGCTTACACGCCTCTCCTCCCTGGCCCTCGCTGAGGCCCTGGTAGAACTCTCCTGGAATTAGCCTGGCTTTTCCCAGTCCCTCTCGTAGATGGATCACAGTCAGAAGGACGGGCACATAGGCCTTTCATCCTGTGGTGGTGGTTGAGTGGGACATCAGTCTGCAGTCACACCTGGCTTCACTCACACTCTGCAGTCATAGCTATCAAGCTGGGGTCTGGCATGTCACTCAAGATGACTGAATGCAATGACCGTGTTTCATCTCCCTGGGCCTTGGTCCTGTCTCCTGAAACGTAGAAAGCTCTACCTGTCTGAGGGCAGGGAATTGGAGCAATGTGTCCCTGTGCACTTTTCCAGCCAGTGAGTCTATAAAAAGACACATGCACAGTATCTCCTCAGACATTCCCTTAATCCAATCTACAGAACGCTTTCAACTTTCTCCTTTCAACATTACTGTTATCATCCTGACACAAAACAGGCATGGGAGGGAAATGCTGTGTTCAGTCCTGAGCACAGAACTCTATTGACGCAGGGGGGGATGGTGGCGGTTGTGGGGGTGAACCTTAGGAAGAGAATTCGGTCTGTTGAAGGTCTGTGCCTGGACAAGATGGGAGAGATTAATGACCAAGAGCCAAGTGGCCGCTTGTGACACAAGAGGAAGCCGCGGTGAGTGTGACAGGTGGAGCCTCGGGCTGGCATTCAGGCCACACGACTGCTGGAGCCAGGCCTGTTCTGCCTGGCTGGAAGACCTGAACTGCCACAGTGTGTCAGCTAAAAGAGGAGAGCCTTAGCAGAGAGGGCCTGAAGCCGAGGGGAGCTGAGACGCTGTTCTTTGAAGGGAGACACACCCAGAAGGGAGAGAAAAGGAAAGCAGTGGGAGTGGGGAGGGGGGGCCTGTGCTGTTCAGGTGCATAGAGGAGTTTAAGGAGAATGAAAACAGCCTCACAAGGGGGCAAAGATCAAGTTCAAAGCCCATTAATGACGCACATTTGCCAACTTCTCAGCTCAAGGGTTTAAAGACAATTTGACAGAGCGACATGCCATCAGAGCTTTCAAAGTTTTATAGTAGAGTGCAGGCAGAGCTCAGTCGCTAATGTACTTGCCATGCTAAGCTGAGAATCTGCGTTCCATCCCCAGAACTCACGTAATAAAGCCAGGTGCGGTGGCATGTCCCTGTAATCCCAGTGCGGGAGGCGGGGGGAGGGAGAGACAGTGAGATCTCTGGGGCACCACGGCCTGTCAACCTTGCTTACTTGGCAAATGCCAGGCCAGTAAGAGACCCTACCTGATGAAATGAAGTGGATAGTGCCTAAGGAATGGCAAGGCTGACCTCTAATCTCCACATGCACATGCACATGCACAAGACATGCATTCATGTGCATCCCCTATGTACACCCAGGCACCTCCATCCCCCCAGGCTCCCATCTCCCAGCTTCTCAGTGTCTTCATCGTTTAAAGACAGTTTGACAAACTAGTTTGTACAGTTCAGAGCTTTCAAGGTACCAAATGCCTTCTCTTCTTGCCTAAGACACCGGTTTGAAAAAAGTATGTCTATGAGCTAAGCCTGGGAAGCCTGGGCTAGTGTGTAACTAGCTAGCCGTGAGTTCAGACAAGATGTATAGCCTTTGAGGCTGCAGCCTTTTGAGTTCTACCTTTATATTTTAGGTCTTTAAATTTTTTTTCACTAAGGCCAAAGTAAGATCACTAGCAGCACACTGCAATGTGGGGACATTTGTTCTTGACTTCATAAAATGTCCCTTTGAGGGCTAAAAGAGTTTTCAAAACCTTGACCCAGAAGACCTTGCCTGTTGACCCTGGCTTCTCACCGAGTGGATGGTGGAATGTGACTATACCCAAGACCGAAAGCAGCCAAAGAAGCCCTGGGAATGTGGCTGCTCTTTGCTTCTCTTCTTCCTTATCCTCCTCTTCCTCCTCCTCCTCTTCTCATCTGTGAGTCAGAACCTCAGTTAGGGTAGACAGTGGTAGTTCTGGGACATCAAGAAATGTCACTGTAGCAAAAGGTCCCACCACAGAGTCTCAGACTAGGGGGCTCTGTTGCCTCTGACTTCAGAACAGCTGCAGCAGAGACAGGAAATGTCACTCAGTGGGGGCAGGGGGCATTTCTGAGAATGCTTTTGAGCTGGTCTGGGGTGGCTGTAATTGTTTACGGTGGAAGGGATAGCCTGGTGGATGCTCTCTAGGTCGCGGTCATGTAGGGCTGCAATATGAGAGGTAAGGTCCGTAACACCTAAGAAACTAATGTTTCAATCCTTCTGACCCCATAGGAACTGGAGTCAGAGAGAAAGCTCTCTCCATGAGGATTGGAGAAGCAGCCATGGCGTGGGATGAACCTGTGCTGTATCTTGGGAAACGGTTATGTCCCTCTCTGTTTAGAAACATCACTGGACCCTCACAGTTACAGAAAGTCCTGCAAGGAGGAAACCCTTCACACTGGAGAAATGGTGGCTTCACCAGGGCACACACACCCTCAGCCCAGCTTCCTCTTGCTTAGGGCCCTTATTCATATTTGGGCAATGAGTTTGGTATGGCAAACAGAACAGGGCTCAGCGCACGAACCTGCTCATGGAAGTCCCCACATAAAAACACCCAGGCCCCTCATTACCTGGGTGGGGATGTACCAGCTGTCACTCTCTCCCAGGCCTGCAGTCTTAAAACTAACCTTCCTGTCACCTCTGCTTGTCTCCCTCACTTGTCCTATTATGCAGAACCAAGCTGAGTCATTGTTTCAAGCAGGGGTGACATGTTAATGGCTTAATAATAGTATAATCTCAAATAATAATATGCTGTCACCCTGTGTGAAGCGCAATGTTTACAGGAGACGTGGTAATGTATGATGACAGTAATTTGAATAAAAATGAATTTACTGCTCTTGTCTCATTTGCAGTAAATTTTCACATCTTTCATGCACAACTGGTGCTCTCTGACCTCTCTCTTCACTGCTCAGAGGAGGGGAGGCGACTGGCAGCAGCTTTAAAGCGAAAGGCAGGCGAAGAAATCAGAGGCCTGCAGCTAACAACCTGTCTCTAGAAAGGAGCTTCGGGAAGCTTCTAGAAGAATTTCTCTTGGCTTGCTGGAGGTGCCAGGTGGGGAGCACAAGGTGGAACTGTAGATTGGCAGTTAAAGAATGCGTGGGGCTGTCCACAGTAGGCCCGGCTGATTTCTTGGAAGGTTCCTCTCAATAGGATTGTTCCATGAACTTTGGATCTTGCAGCTTCTAAGGGAACCCTTCACCTGAAACTACAGCTTCATCCATGCCCCACCCCACAGGAGGCTCCTTTCACCTCCACCCCAGGCAGAGCCAAACTGTAGAGGGATCTGAAAATCTTGGGCAGTCTGTGAATACCTGGGGTCTGAGCTTCTGGACAACATTTGTAGAGGCTTACCATGGGTCTCCTGGGCTGCTCAGGAATGCCGCATTCTTCGTGGTGAAAAATTAATATGTGAGTAATTGGTCTCAAATGAAGCTGGGAGTAAATGATGTTGAGTGGAGAGAGGAGAAAGTTATGACATCAGGCTGACATGCTGGAACTGGATGTAATTTGATGGAATGAGGACAACAAATTGGAATTTGCTGGGTCTTTCACGGTGACAAGGATAATGTTCCAAGCTTTAGACATGCACAGGGGACAGGCTGACAAGGATGAGTCACTGCTGAGCTTTGTGGTCCTGGTGGTTAAAGCTGGGCTGGGATGAGTACACAAGGATCCTGGTCTCCCTGCTTCTCCAGCATGAGGTACACGAGGAACCCTACACAAGGCCCTCCAGGAGCTGGATAAAAAGCAGGAAGAATTCCGCTGCCGCACACTCAAAAGGGACATCAAAGGCTGGCGCTCTGTAGGGGAGCTGGGTTAATTTGTTAGCTCTGAGATCACATGAGGACATTAACGTGTCACTTAAGATCCTTACAGTGAGCTAGCAGCAAGCACTAAGAACCATTCTATGAACAGAAGAAAGGAAGTTTCTTGACCTCTAAGATGGACAAGTGGAGAGACAATTTATTGATCTGAAAGGAGCTAGGAAGCCTTCTCAAAGTTGTCCAGACAAGCAGTATAGCCATATCCTGTTCCTGGATTACCACAAGATGACCCAACTAGCAGAGACCAGTCTGCCAATGTACCCTCAAAGAAGTCCACTTCTGCCTCCCTCCGCCCACTCCCCAGATCCTGTGGTTCTTTTACAGACAGACAAAGCCATGGACCATCAGACATGCAGAAACACAACTTTGAATCCCAATGGTACCCTCTGCCCTGGCCCAGTTGCCAAAGAAGGATAGCTTCTGTGTTTACATGGACAGGAAACATCTGTAAGAAACCCCACTTGAGTGTTGCTGAACATGCCACTGTTGAAATCACAGTTGGTTCTGACCACCACCTGGGATCAGAAATAGTTCAAGTCTTTGTCTTCTGTTACCTTTCTTCTGGAAATCCATAGAAGAGGGCAAGGTTTTACTCCATATAATAAATTAGTTGAGCATAAGTAACTTTTTATTTTTAATAATAGTATTTATTAATTCCTTGAGAATTTCATACAGTGTAATTTGATCATATTCACCCACTCATACAACTCTCAGATCCATCCTCACTTGCCCACAAAATTTCACGTTCCCTTTAAAAAATGTAAAACTCACGAAGTCCAATTTGTGTTTTCCAAATACTGTTGGGTGTGGGGCTTGCACTAAGAAATGGTTTGCCCACTAAGGCTTACAACCTTAAACATAACCTATTCTCCCTCTCCCAGTAATCATCAAATGTCTACAACTTCTCACTAGTATGGTGATATTTTCTTTTGTACCAAAATGTTATTTGTATGTTAATAAATAAAGTTGCCTGGGGGTCAGAACTATTAGCAAACCATAGGAAAGTAGGGCAGTGGTGCTGTACGCTTGTGATCACAGCACTTGGTAGACAGAGCTAGGTAAGTCTCTGTATGTTCAGGGATACAGCCAGCATTGGATACACATGCCTTTAATCTCAATACCAACCATAGAACACCTGGAGGTCTATACAAACAGGCCGTGATGAGGCAGTCCTGTGGTTGGGTTTACAACCAATGAGAAGGCAGAACAGAGACTATATAAAGACTTTAACACAGGAAGTACCTTCTCCTTCAGAGAGGTAGGACCACTGCAGGAGGAAGGGTAAGGTTTTAGCTCTTAGCTCTGACCTCTTGGCTTTCTTCTTTGCATTGGTTCTGTGTTTCTTATTTATAAGACGGTTGGTTACATCTACACACTAGAGGTGGGATTTCATGCCCACTTCCCACATTCCATGCTAGGATTCTTTCTAGGTTGGGCTTGCACAGGACTTACGCATGCTGTCAAAATCACTATGAATTCACAGGTGCAACTGCCCCATTGCGTCTGGGAAACACTTTGCTTGTAGTTATCCACCACCTCCAGCTCTTACAACCTTTCTGCCCCCTTTTCTTGAAGCTCCCTGAGCCTTGGTGAGAAGGATGTGATATAGATGTCCTATATAGGGCTGAGCGTCCCTCAGTCTCTGACTCTCTGCAGATTGACTAGCATTGGTCATAGCATTGAATGAAATTGCGTTGAAACTACTCCTGATGAGTTGTTGCTATACCTATTGTTAGTGTATCTCTCAACCCTCATTAGAAAAGCTCCATCTTGACATAACCATTTTTGACTAAAAGGTAAAAATAAAGTTGACCAAGAACATGTCTGTCCCCTCATGGCAGCAGGCAAGGTTTAGATTTTTCTATTCATCAGTAGTCATTGCTGTGACAACATACTTGAAACCACCAACTTAAAGGAGGGGAGGTTGGCATTGACTCATGGTCTCAAAGGATTCAGCCCAGGGTCAGCTGGCTCCATTGCTTTGGGAAGAACACTGTGATGGTAGGAGTATAGGGTGTAGACAAATGACTCACCTCATGGTAGCTAGGAAGCAGAGAGAACAGGAATCAAGAGGCAGAGAAAAAGATATACCATAACTACCTTCTTCCCCCAACCAGGCCCACCCTTTTGCAGACCGTTGAGCTATGAGATCATCAGTGTACTGATCTATTGATGAAGTTTTCCTACTGGTGATCCAATCACATCTTCAGATAGCTCTGCTAGCTGGGGACCAAGCCTTGGGCACATGAGCTGGTACACGGGGAATTTCATATTCGAGCCTTACCAGGTGCTTTGTACACAACTTTGTTAGCCTGGTGCTACAGCCAACTTTATATGTTGAAGTATGTCTGGAGTGGTTCCATCCAAGCCTACCGAGTCCTCCTCCTCACTCAGAGTCCTAATGGTGAATTCCTCCTTAATTCTGGAGTGCTGTGCTCTATTGTCCTCTCAGGATCATTTCTCTTTCTTGTCTGACTCCTCTTGTCCCTGTGGGCACCTATTCCCCAGGTTCTCTCCCTGCTTTCAGAGTTCATCCAGTCCTGCCATCTGGGTGGC
>CABHPH010159560.1:0-41926 GCA_902168325.1 Peromyscus nudipes | reverse complement strand
AAGCAAACATTTCTTGTGTTTGTTTTTAGCTGAATTGCAGTTTGTTCGAGAGATGCTCTTCTATGAATAGGAAGAATGACCCCATGTCTTCAGATTCCTGACAGCTCTTCACAGCAATGAGCTAGAATTAGCTCCTGAGACACTGGATGCCAGCAGAAACATAAGAATATCTTCTATGAACTAGATGCTGTTTCTTACGAGTGCCTCGCTTAAAATGTTTGTAAAGTGATCAACATTTTAAAGGGATCTTGACCTCCAGATGCCACAAAGGGCAGCAACATCTGGATCAATGTCCTTGAAGTAGGAAGGATCTGGTGTTAGGAGGAGGGACGGCTTTGTCACAAGTTCACTCTGTGAACGTACATCTTTACACTGATCCAGTTTCTTGATTGCTTCATATTCCTGGGTGATGGTCTGGGGGAAGAAACCTTTGCCTCGGTCCTCTTCATACTCTGCTTTGTAGTTTTTCTAGGAGGGGAAAATAATCAGATGTAAGGCTCCAATCATTGTTTTATGCCTTCAACCTGCAACATCATATTTAGAAAGTAAAGACAATAGCCTTAGGACTTACGTCACTATTTTGGGCCGTCACTTTCATACAATGTGTGTGATACGGGTCCTCAAAGCTGCCTACATAGTGCCCCAAAATGTTCTTAAGGTAGGAATCTTTATATTTAGTCTGAAAGACAAAATGTACCTCATTTATTAATTGATCATCGGCTTATTAAATAAGAGAGCTTTTAAACAGAATGGGGGACAGTCTGGTCACTTACATCACTACTGAAATTCTGCAGTACAGAATCAAGCTGGAACTTGGGGGTCTCACAGTAATTTATGCTCTTGGCCTTTGTCTTCTCATAGTTTTCCTTGTATAGTTTCTGCCAAAGGGGGGGTGGTGGAAATCAGTTAAAATAGATCCTGTCACTCCCACACTGATTATAATGCTCAGATTTTCCAACACCAAACAAAAGAAGAAAAGACGCCACCTGTCAACTACCTCAGAAAGTGACAGTCAAACACTCGGCGTCATGATATTATTAGCAATGATTGTAAAAGGCGAGTTTCTAACATTTCAAAAACTTCAGAAGCCAATGTGCTACCTCTAGCTGAGCCTTGGTGGCAGGTCCATGTCTCTGAGCTGGTCTCTCTCTCTCTCTCTCTCTCTCTCTCTCTCTCTCTCTCTCTCTCTTTCTCTTTCTCCACACTTATACTCTCACTGACTGTGCTCCAAGTACACAGAGGCTATGATAATGACAGGCTATTTAGCTTTATTATTTTTCAAATAAACTTTCATAAAAAAGTAAGTTGAAAAAATACACAATTATGCTTAAAAAATAAGGCCCATATGAGAATTTGAATTAGAACTAGAATAAGGCCCATGTATGAGCACACACGGGTCACCACTAGCTCTCCTTCACTGCTAGCATTTATATTTAGCCCTAAAACAACAAAAATCAATCAATGATCGTTTCAACTGCACGGCCGAGAAAGCAGACTGTCGCCAATTTTTCATGTTGGGTTTTCAAAGTGTCAATAATTCTACTCCTTTGTAAGACATTCCTGGTTCTGGCAACAGTAGATTTGAGTCTGAGATGGTTTGTTTGATAAACGTACCCTTCATTGGGAAAACAGAAGCATTTAGTGTTGAAGTTACAGCAGAGGAATTTGGAGAGATGAATTAACCCCCTCTCCCTTGCCCTCCCACTCCTTAGAAACATGCACGCATTCCCCACCATGCTGACGTGGTTCAAGGGTAGGGAAGCATTAACTAACCTAGTCAGAGAGCTATGTAAAATGTTTGAATCTTGGAAAAAGTTTAATATAATCTGTCCATCTAAAACCTCAAATTATCACACATTTAACCTGTGTGTTTGTTGTGTATATGTGTATTTCCTGTGTTTGTTGTACATGTATATATATATATATATATATATATATATAGTGTGTGTGTGTGTGTGTGTGTGTGTGTGTGTGTATTTAGTCAAATTGGTAAATTGATCTTGGACCTTTAGTCTTAATACAAAGCTCTGGCTTACTTTATCTATTTCAATTCCAATAGCTTACTTGGGGTCTTTCTTTTTAAGCATCAAGTGCTTTATTTTTTTTAAAGGTTTATTTATTTATTATGTATACAATGTTCTGCCTGCATGTTTGCCTGCACACCAGAAGAGGGCACCAGATCTCATTACAGATGGTGTGAGCCACCACCATGTGGTTGCTGGGAATTGAACTCAGGACCTCTGGAAGAGAAGCCAGTACTCTTAACCTCTGAGCCATCTCTCCAGTCCCTTACTTGGGCTCTTAACAATTCTCCAGGTAGAAGCAGGCAGGGAACATGTCAGGAGGCATTTTCTGAGTTCAGTGTCTGCAGATGATAGTTTCAGGTGGTAGCTCTGTTTTTGAAAGTCTCCTTTTGCGCATTCAGAAACCCAGCACAATGTGCTCCATGCCCACAAGGAGGCCCAGATTCTGGAATCTTCTAAGCAGATGAGGACTTCCCTGCCCTTTGAACTCACTCCACTGGCTGCAGACAGTAAGGCATGGTATGTTTAGAGACACTTAGCCTTCTATGGCTAGTCAACTCTGAGTGACTCCTCCTCCATAACATTAAAACATTAGCAAAGCTACACAGAAATACAGGTATCACGCAAGGAGGAAGACTCCATCTCTCGCAAGGTTAAGGTTTAAAAACATTTGTGAAGACAGTTGACTTACATCGCTGAGGACGTTTCCTGCTGCCTTCAGCTGCCTGAGCAGTGGGTTCTCTGAAGCAGGAAGTACATTATAGTCAGCTTTTGCCTTATTCTTCTCGTAGTCTTCTTTGTATTTTACCTGTGGGATGAAATAAAATAATAAAGTAACCCCACGTGTTATTTTTGTCCTCTTCCCCATTATAGCGATTATGACATGATTCCACAAATCAATTTCCTCTTTAGAAGAATGGCAGCTTGACATTTTATAACCACAATACCCATAGTCAGTCCTAGCAGTAGTACAGAAACTGCATGAATTTCCAGGAACCTTTTTCTTTTCATTCATTTTTATTCATTCAAAAATATCAGAGGGAGTTGATTATGTGCCTGGCTTTGGGAAAGACACAAAAAAGAACAACATATGGTCTCTGTCCTCGGAAGGAGAAAGACACATAAATATTGGGGGAAAGAGAGAGACACAAATTGTGACAGCGCATCGTGCCCCAGATGTCTGCTCCTGGAGAGCCTTCACTCAGCTTCTCACTTCCAGCTGCCATCTGCCAGTACATCCCAAAGACAAGATGCTAGGAGCATCACCAACTCTGCATTTATGCCTTTCCTATAGCCAGGTTTGAGCGAGCACATATTTCATATATAGGCAGGGGAAAAATGAGCCAGTGGGATGAATGGTGGAAACCTCAGCTTTCCTCTCTCTTCCCACCCTGTACTTTAAATTCCAACCACGGCAGGAGCTGTAAGTCTGGGGCTGGGGAAATTAAAAACTCTGATAAGGAATATGTCCACAGTGAGCAGAACAGCATGGTCTTGAGTCAGACCATGATCTCTAGTCTGACTTGTATTTGGGAAGTGTAACCACTGAAGCCTCAGGGATCCTAAATAATTCACTACCTCTACAAGCTTTACAAAACAAGGCCAATCCACTTAGTAGACAATGACAGGTGACGCCGCACAACTGAAACCCAGATGTGCCAACCCTCCTGCCTACCCAGAGTACCACAGGGGCGACTCCACAGGCTCTCTAGGCATGGGAGACCTGCACATCTTTTCTACCTCATGGAATTATAAACTCCCTCGCAAAACAGAACTGAACAGAAAGGATAGTCCCAAATCCTGCCATGCTACCTACCTCTGTCATATGGAAGAACTGTTAGGATTTGGGACATTGTCATCCCTCCTCTTACAGACCAGATCTCCCCTCCTTCAAGGGCATCAACCCAGTAGTTTTCTCTCAGCCTCGGCTCAGTGTTACCTCTCTATTGGATTTTCCCATCAGTATAGCAGCACAGCATTGTGTGTTCTATCTTAAAACATTCCTTATCACAGTCTTTCCCAGCAGCTACCATCTCTTTTCTTTTGGGAAAATTATTGAAAGAGCTTAATACACTCTGACCCCCAGCGGTTTCTTCTCTCTTATTCAGTCACAAGCCCTCTCTAAGCAAACTCAACCAACTTGCTCTTTGGGCTGCCAGTGACTCTCCAGGTAGAAACCCTTGTGACAAATGATGACGCTATTCCCCCCTTTCACCTACTGTACACACTCCTGCTGCCTCTCCACTGTGCTCCTATCTCACCGGGGGGGCATGTCAGGGTGCAGTCGGTGGAGCTGTCCACCTACTCTGCCTTTGTGCTGTCCAGTCTCATGACATTACTTCCCACACACTTATGTCCCCCAATTTTATGTAAAATTCCCGCAGACATTTTTTGAACCTCCAGACTCATAAATCAACCTGCCAACTTGATATTTCCACCTGAGCCTCTAAAAAGCATTTGAAACCTAACATGTTTGAAGATGAACTCCTGTTTCAAGCTCCTAAGAATCACTTTCTCTTCGGTAATCTTCCCTGTATCCTTCAAGGGAAATCCCATCCAACTAGCTGCTTAGACTGAAAGCTTTCTCTCATATCTCATACCCAGTCCTTCACCAAAATCAAGTGTGCTCCATTTCCTAAATATTTTTCATCCCTTGCCTTGCTGGTAACCTGGTCCAAAACACCACTGTCTTACACTTTCTAAGTGATGGAGTCCTGTTTCCTCTCCTCTGGCAGAACCAGGGCTCTGGGAAAGGCCAGGACCCAACAAGTTTACTTGACCTTGAAGTTTATGCTTTTTATAAAAACCATGCCACTTTGAAATGTCAAAGCATAACCCGTTTATCAAAGTCACTCTACAGGGCATATGAAGATGTCCATGGACTTCTGGTCTTATTTGTGACTAGATTTTCCACCCATCAGTAAGAACACAAGACTAGAGTGTTGAGTGTGAAGCATGCGGCTTCATATAAAGCTGCCAATTCCCCCCCCCCCAATGGAAGTTCTGCTAGCTGAGATGATTACCGTCATGCTTCTGGCCAGCAAACAGCCCTTCACTCCATGAAATAATGAAAATGGTGATTAGGTGCTCCTATTGTAATTCCAACATAATTTTTTAAAACTGTTTTTAGGCATTCTATTTCCCACTGGTCCTAAGAATCTACCCACCACCTTTTTTCATTAGATATGAGAGCCAGAGTTAGGAGAAGCTCACCCCACTACAGACATGAAGAAATGGGAAAATGTCTTCATTTATACCTTGCTAGCTGCAACTCCAGCCTGTTTATTCATTTTATACTCAGGTGTTTCCGTCTGCATGAAGTAGATCTGGTCTTTCATGTTCTCGAAGTCTTCCTGATACTTCCTCTGTGAGATAGTAAAGACACCAGAGAAGAGCTGTGGAGACAAGCTTCCAGGGCAGAGGGTACTGGGCAGAACTCCTCACGTCTACACCCTACCCCTTGGTTGAGGCCGGTCAGGTTGCAATTGGAGAATGTGGTGGCATTGCCAAAATGCTTATCAGCTTAACAGAGATCTGGACACTTAGAACAGGCCAGGAGAACAACCGGAAAGGCACAGCCTTTCAGGCCACCGAGAAAGAGCTTTGGAGAGCCAGAGCAGAAGAACGGAAAAGAATTAGATTTCTGCTTCTCAGTGAAAAGAAATTAAATCAATCAATGATATAAATGTACAGTTTTGTTCAGCAGGTAAAGAATACAATTAAAAAGAGCCTCTTAAAACTCACGCTAATTGCACTTTGTAATTAGTAAGAGGGTCTCACCAGGTTATTCCTAAGAAAATTGAGGTAGAAATCATGGAACTCAGTCAAAACAGTGTCTAGCATTCTAGAATTCCTTGAGATGTTGCAAGCAGTTGGAAGTTGTCAAAGGAAGGGGTCCCCTCCCAGGACATCTGGCCCTCGCTCCCTACTTACTGAGCTGAGATTATCAGCGTTCATTCTGGCTGTGGCAATTTCAAAGCAGGGCGTCTCACTCCATTTTCCTTTGACTTTCTTTTCATAGTCTTCTTTATATTTTTGCTGGGGGGCAGAAAGAAAAGAAATTAAATGAGAACAAAATTCAAGAGTTGACAAATAGGAATTGAGTAATAGTATGATATTAAATATCTTCACCAGGTTCATGTTAGGTACTCAATAAATTATCCCCAAGAAATCTTGCAGTGTAGTTACCTTACCCAGCAAAAAAGCTGACTTAAGGGGAATAAATAAAGAAAGACAAGGAGAAGACTATCTCTCCTTGCTGATTCTAGGGACTCAGAACCTAACCCAAAATGTGGTATGTAGAAGTTACCTCATAACTGACCCAAGGTATGTTGTTGTGAACTATCTTGGCCCGTGTGTTCTTGGAACAGAATTAACCTAACCTATCCCAGATCTGGGCCCATGCGGCAAAGCCAGAGCAGGGTTAGGGCAATTCTCCTCCTTGGCTCATAGCGCTGTGCTAAAGACATCATCACTGACTCTCAAGTGGCCTGTACGCACCTCTACCTTCGCCACACCCTTCATGGAAATGTAAAGTCCTTCTCTGTTATACCACTAGCACAAGCTCTCATGTATGGAACTAAAGTGGCAGAGTAAAAGGAAGCACAGCTTCCCCTAATGTCCTATTTTCTGTCTTCACAATGGTTAATGTGCTAATTATTAGCAGCAGTTTTTATAGCTGTCCATTTTAGATCTCTGGATCTTTAGTGCCCAAGATTGGACACTGTCATTACCAAAGGTTTGACTTAGTGCATTAACACTTCAAGTCTCTCAACCCCAAGGGCTGCAGTATTCTATACAGAACACTGCTAGAAAGATGGAGCAAGATCAGATGCTAAAGATGCTTTGTGTATCTACAGCACTAAATAAATGTGTGGTGTAGTAATTATAATAATAACTATTACCATTAAGAAACTAGAGAAGAACTGTATGTGAAACAAGAGAGAGGCAGACAGACAGAAGGAGAAACTGAATTCTGCTGAGACTCAGATCTGCCTTGTATACTGAGGAGGCAGATGCAGGAGGATGTTGAGATGGAGCCAGCCTGGGCTACATGGAAAGATCCTACCTCAACAGACAAAACAGAGCAACAAAATCTGAATTAGACTACTAATTTAGCTACCCTCCTGTGGTGGTTTTTAATGAAAATGGCCCCCATAGGCTCATAGGGAGTGGCACTATTAGGAGGTGTGGCCTTGTTGGAGAAAGTGTGTCACTGAGGGTGATCTTTGAGGTTTCAGGTGCTCAAGCCAGGCCCAGTGTCACTCTCTCTTCCAGCTGCCTGCCAATCAACATGTAGAACTTACAGCTACCTCTCCAGCACCAGATCTGCCTGCATGTCACCATGCTTCCCAACATGATGATAATGGACTAAATCCCTGAAACTGTAAGCCAGTCCCAATTAAATGTTTTCTTTATTAAGAATTGCCATGGTAATGGTATCCCTTCACAGCAATAGAAATCCTAACTAAGACACATCCTCTGTTGAATACGTCCCCAATACAAAACTGAAATGAATTGACTTGGGTACTGTGGAATAATCCTCTTGTATAGTATAAAGATTTGTCACTTGGATTGGTTTAATAAAAAACTGACTGACTGATAGCCAGGCAGGAAGTATAGACAGGGTGACCAAACTAAGGATGCTGGGATGAAGAAGGGCGGAGTTAGAGGAGTCACCGACAGACACAAAGAGAGCAAGATGGGCATGCCATACTGAAAAAAGGTATCAAGCCACGTGGCAAAGCATAGATAAGAAGTGTGGGTTAATTTAAGTGTAAGAGCTAGTAACAAGCCTGAGCTATTGACCAAGAATTTATAATTAATATTTTGTCTCCTCGACAGTTACTTGGGAGCAGCTTGCAGGACAAAAACTTCCACTTCCACTTGGGGACTTGCCAAGATTGCCTGTAGAAGTACTTCTAATATTTTGGGGAATAGGCAAATTTGATAAATGAATAAAGTACCCATAAACATTAAAGCTTCAGAAGGTCAATTTGGACATGATGGTAGATAGCCTGTAAAAAAAAAAAAAACACTTTGGAAGTCTGAGGCAAGGGAACCTTGTCAAAACCAGCCTGGGTTTCATAGTAGATTCTGTCTCAAAAAAACCAAACCAAATAAAGCAATAAAAATATCTAAAAATAAAAAAACGAAGAACAAAGCAGTGTGTCAGAAGTTCTTGATGCGCCCTCATCTCAGCGTTCAGTCTTCTAGCGTCTAAGTCTTCATGGGGTTCTGTGCCTCCATGCAGAAAAACCCAGGGAACTCTGGACTTCAGGCCAAGGAATTAGACTTGGCGCATCTCAAAGTCAAGATACAGAGATCTTTGTAACATCAAGTTGAAAAGCAGCAGATACTCTCACTGGCCAACCCTTGGCTGTTACAGAGAAATAGGTACTGTGGGTGTGGCTTTACCAAGGAGACTGGGTAAGTGTGTAAGTCTCACAACAACGGTAGACACGGGTTTTCAGGAAGATAGTTAAAGAAGAAGAGCAGAGTACAGAACCACTCAGATGCCTCATCCCAAGTCCTTCCTCCCTTCTGACTCTCCAGGAATAAAAGTTTGCTATTTCCTCCTGCCACAGGTCTGGCTGGGGACTGATCACTCACAGTCTACTCCCAAGTCCTCCTATGTTGGTAAGGGGTCCCACTGCATGGGAGGAGAGGTGGCTGGCTAACTGCTGAGAAGGGTACTCTTGTTCCCCTTTATGTGCAGGTAGCAAGGGGGTTAAAGGGACAGGCTTCTAACTAGAAGAGTGGAGGAAAAGAGGCAGTGTCCATGTGGGAAGACTCCCCCATATCAAGAGTTCAACATCCAACTTTCTGTCTGATCCTGAAGCTTTCTCCTTAAACTTCCCTCCTACTCTGCTGCACCCGGAGTTGATCAAAGTCAGCCTGGAGGAAAGACCTGATGTAACTTTCCCTGGAACTTTCACTTAACAGAGAAAAGTATATTGGGTCAGGTCCAAGCTCTGGATAGACTTTGTTGGGGGAGGTGACCACATGCTAGTAGGCACAGCGGTTGCTTCCCTGAACCGTAGGCCCTCCTAATCAGCTGAGGGCACTGGGCTACAAATTAGGCTCCCTGGTGTCTTGCTTAAACTCATGGCTTCATTTTCCACTTTCTAGATTGGCACCTGCAGTTTTTATGTGGTTATCAAATGGGAAGAAAATGAACTGAGTTAATCACATCTCTTCTTTTCTAAGTAGCTCAACACGGAGCTGCCTGCTAGTTCCGTTCACAGAGAAGTTATCCTTCAGAGTGTGTGGGGCATCGTGACTGGAGTTTTTATTGGCCACAGTTGGTCTAGAGTTGCTTTCAGGACTTGATTAAATGCCTCACGGTGAAATCCACAGGACTCTCCCTAATTCTATACAGTAGAAGATTTCAGAAGATCAGGGCTCCATCTCTCTAACAATGTGTCACTGCAACACATACTTTTTTTTTTTTTTAAGCATTCTAGATTCCACTGGAAATTACAGGAGGGAAGCAAAAAGGCACAGAGAAACCAAAGGGACTTTCCAGTGTGTGTGCAGAATCCACTTTCGGATCATGGTGAGCCTGTTCCCTCACCGAAATTATCTGTTAGAAGAACAACTCTCCTAGTCCACCTCAGTTAGAGCCACAGAGCACGCCTGAGTCTGGAAAGGGTGCTGACACGAAGCTCAGGATTTTGGCAAAGACAAAGGCAAGAAAATGTACTCAGAAAAGGCTAGTATGAGAATGTAGTGTCAACACAACCATTGCCAAACATGTGATCTTTACCAGACGAACAGGAAGCTGTTAAGACAAACACCGGACATGGAAGACACAGTTGGCGAGGATATGTCAACAGTTTAAACGTCTGAAAGCGAGACAATGAAGGAGACATTTTTAACCTTTTTGGGGTGGGGAAAAGAGGATATGGTGATGCTGATGGATGATGCGGATCCAAGTAGCTTGACGTGGGACTGGGCTGGGGTGGGGGAAGATTTGAGGAGGAGGGGAGCATCACAGAGAAGCTGCCCTTGGCAGTCTGGGCCTCTGTGGTTGGATGCCTGGTTGCTGGATGGATTGGCTACCATGCACAATACTTCTCTCCAGATAGGCTGGTATTTTTGATGCACAATAGACACTGAGAACTTGGAATCTGGGTAAGACTAGGATAAATTATGTCACCGTGGCCAAATCCAGTGACCTTCAACTACAGCCACTCTCCCTCAGCTCATACTATTCTGCAAGGTCAAACCCAGGTTGGCAACTCTTTCCACATATCCAACAGTGTGCTACCCTATCTAACCAGTGTGCAGTCCAACATACCTAACATGAAAACTATTCCAGAAGCCATATTTCTTAAGGTGCAAAGGGACAGGTGGGAAGTTAACTTGAATATATTTTACTTAACCCAGTAGACCCAAAGCTCTACCATTCGAACATGCAATTGGCATAAAAAATGATGAGCTATTTTATATTCTTTATCATTTCATAGTAAGCATTTAAAATCCACTCTATACGTCTCATGTGTAAGACTCTCAGGCTTCGGGAAATGGACACATGTTTGTCCCCCTTCCAATTCATTTGCGGAATCCTTAGCTCCTAAAGTGATAGCACTTCATTTTGACTTTCCATTTTCTGGGACTTTGAGAAGCCAAAGCCTTATGTTTAAGATACCCCACACATGACACCGCATTATTGTAGGAGTCCAAATTCACTAAGATTCTCGGTGTTTTCAAATCAAATTTGAAGTGCTCGGCTGTCAAGTTTGTCTAAGGGCTACCAAGCTGAGAAGCACAACTTGAGTTTCACCTTCAAGCCTAAATCGTTGGGACCAGTGACCACAGAGAGGTTTGATATTTAAAAATCACTTTCAGATCTCCACACCGCATGCTCACATGCAGGGGAAAAAAGAGCTCTATCTGAATTGAGACATTCTTTAAATAAAAATCAAAAATAGATTCATTTTAAAGGACCCCTTAAAAACAACAACTTCTCCCAGAGTTAAACTCTCTTTCTGTTTCATCTCCCCCCCCGAGACCACACCCACCAGCCATTCCATTGTGCACCGTCCTCAGTTAATTGTTGCCCAGCCCTGGGGGGAAGAGTAGGTCGCTAGTATTCTCATTCATTTTGCTCTTGTTACCCAGCCCCTGGGTTTTACATGAAGTATTCTGCAGAATGGGAAGCTGGAAACACTGCAGAACAGATCTCATCATCTGTATCTTTCCTTCCTTCTCCTCTATTACAGAGCCCAACTCTACCAAAAAACAAAAAAAGTAAGAACCCTGAAGTTCAGTCAAAACTGGAGCGGAGACCAAACTGAGTCTTGACTTTAAGGGGGAGCGGGGTGGGGAGGGAAAAAAAAAGCAGCCGGTCCCAGAGAAGCTCCCTGACTGGACTGATTTACACAGGACTTAGCTCGTCCTACATACCAGTCAAACACTTGTCTCTCTGCATTCCTTGCCCCAGCTGCATCCTTCTGAGCTACTTTGTTTGGCTAAATATAGGCAAAATAAGCAGCTTGCTGGGGCTTCAAAGCTCTGAAGTGCTGTCCCCACCGCTGCCCACTGTGCTGTCTGTGTCTGAGAGCACACTCACAGAGTCTCGTGTGTTCACAACTGACTGAGAGTGTGAGGGCAGAAACTGCACAGGGCCTCTCCCCGCCCCATGAGCTCAACCGCAGCCTCCACAGAAGGGGAGAGTTAGTCCGTGACCTAAGACTCCGTCTCAGAAATTAAAATGTCAAGTGGCACTAAGCCATCATAAGCTGTCATATCAAGAGGTGACTGTGACATTTAAAACTCATGGAGTCATCCAGTCGCCTGACCACTGATGTCACGTGCTGTTTTTGGTATAAAAGGGGTTTTTTTTTTTGGCGGGGTGGTGGTGCATATGCAAAAATACTGCTAGTGTTTGAGTTTCTTTTTCAAGTTCACCATCAGTTTCTCTCCCGAATGGCCGGAAAAAACAACAGAGTAGGTTTTCTCTATGTACGTACCTTGCTCACTTGGTTGGTTACTTTCTTGGCAAATTCTACATCAGGAGGATCAGGCAGGGATGTGAACTGAGTTTGCTGTTCAGTGAGTCCTTTTTTGTAGGCAATCTGATAAAAACAAAAGGCAGGAATGTCCATAAGCATTTGAAAAAGAACCCCATTTTTCATGTTCCATTCATTTGTCAGCACTTTTAACAATGGCGGTGTTTCTCTCCCAGTCTTTAATGGTCCTGCACTGTCTATCCACGACTGTCTTCTGGTTTGTGTGCCCTGCCTCTTGGTCCTAGACCTGTTTCTTTGCATCTGTCTTCACACCATCCTTGCTAATGTCAAGTTTTCCTTTCTCTAGCATCCTCAACTCTCAACCTTGTCTTTCCCTCAACCTACTTAACAAGCTCCACTTCTGGACCAACTTAACTTCATATTATTTTATTCCTTTGCCTGGGGTGCTGAGTGGTTCAGAGGAAAATCACACACACTCACTGATGGGACAGTGCTGACGCTGTCAGTGGGGTTAAGAAGGACATATGAACGAGGTTCATGGGAGGAAGTCTTCAAGCCCAAACACCTAGCTGGAACTCTATAGGTCATCCACCCAGTTTTCTGCTCTGTGAACTGTGACTTACCTGGGGCTGTGTGTCTAACACTCTATGACTTTTTGATGTCCAATGGCCACTTTGTTTTCAGTGAAACTTGAACGCCCCATGATGTGTCCCGGTTCCCGGAAGCAGGTCTCAACTCCAACACTTCTGTAAGGCCTCAGTCAACTCTATCCTACTCCGATTTTCTCTTTTGTAGAGGAAAGAGGGGGCTTTCCACTTAAAATGTATCTGTCCTTCTGCTCTGGCTCCAGGAGGTGGCAGCACTCACAGGCCACGGCTCCTGAGCTCTCCGCGCTCCCTCATTTACCTTTCGTACCAAGCTCCAGCCCTTGTCCCTGCTCTGTGTCCCAGCTTCAATCTCCCCCCCTTTATCACCTCCTTCCTTCCAACGTGTAAGAGCTTCCACCATCCTAAAAGAAGTCTGGTATGCATGAATCACAGACTCCCTTCACCCCTCTCTCCTTTCGTCCTGCCTTCCTGAATCTTCTAACTAGAGGGAGGGGTCGGTGAGTGACTCCAGCAGAAGTCTGGACTAGGAGGTCATGTTCCCAACTCTTCTATCACAAAATACCTTTCCTTCAACAGGACAGCATTCTTCTTTATAGTAAAAAGGAATTGATTCATTTCAAGACCACAATCATGTTATACTTAACCAGGTCTAAGTACGTCTCCTAATAATATTGATCTAGTGTGTGTAACGAAATCTTTCATGAAAATCATCAAATTAACTGGTATGAAAGACTTTTTTTAAAAAAAGCATATAATGTATATGAATTCTCCTGCTTAATTTGAGTGCATAAAAGCTTTATTTTAGGGAAAGGGCAAGTGGAATTTTCCATGACTTAGGGAAAGTCCTTAGGGAGAAAGTTGCACTCAAACAGGAGAAATGCTTATTAAGTATGACAATCCGTCAAAAAGTTTCTAAGAAATCAGATCACCTAGTCCTTGTTTTTTAGGAACCATGCTCAGAGTTCTGTCTAGTTAGAATTCTGCACTCCAGATCAGTTTAAAGACATTGTTAGTCTCTGCAAACTGTTTGTCTGTATTTAAATAACAGGAAAACAAGGTAAATAGTATTTAGAGAGATGCAGAAATAAGGTACAGAGAGAATGGGTGACTCTAACAGAAGCCCCTGGCTTGAAGGCTATGTGCCCACACTGTGGCATGTTCTATGGACAACAGCTTGTCCTGGTCTCTGAGCTACTGACTGTAAAAGCTCATGTTGCTAACAATAGTATTAATAGCCACAGTAGTAATGTGATACTCGTGCATACTTGGTCAGCAGCAAAAATAAAAGCTCTTCCCTAACTGCCAAGCCTTGAGGAGTTAAGAGTGGAGATTTTACTTCTTTGTTGTAAGTTTCCTTGTGTTTATTATTGTGATATCTTAAAGGCATAGCCAACTTTAAGTGGTATGGAGACAATTCTTACTCCTTGTTTATGGGTAGAGGGAGGTATGTCTTTTTGGACACCTCTCCCTAGGCCCACATGACATGGCATTTCCAGATTCCGTTTCAGCTTCTCTGTTCCCTCATCTGTGCTGGCTCCTTTCAGCTGAGTGTCCTCCAGGACTCTGCCCTTGACCACACACTCTTCCCTTTCTCTCAGTTCTTGTCTTCAGCTATCACATTTATTAGGATGACTTTTAAACAGTAAGTTCCCATCCTGATCACAACCATGAGGCTCTCATACCCTCAGTCTCTACTTTATCCATAGAATATCTTGGTCCAAATGTTTTCCCTGTTATTCCAAGTCTGTTTCTTTCTCCACGATGCATATGTTTAAGCCCCCAGACCACCTGTGTGTGGTAATAAACGCTATCACTCCGTTCTTTCCTCTGTCTCCAATGTTCAATGTCATTAACACTTAATATTCACTACCATGAGATTCCTTTCTTTTCCTTTGCTCCATCTACGCTGCTAAATTAGACTCCCCAAATACTCACAATTTCTAATTTTTCCTTGATCCATTTCACCATACTGAGTTTCCCCAGATTCTACTTTTATTGCATTGTCTTCCTCATGTGCATCTCATGCTGACTTACTGCCCAAACTTTTATGTCAGGTTGATTCTTAAGGCCCTGCTCTAGCAATTTAATAAGCACTCTGAAAATGAAGACCCACTTTCATTTTTCACTAACACCCCAGACTCATGTCACCCCTTCCTTTTCATCAGGTGGTTCCTGCACCTGAAATGTAGTTTTTCATCATGGCCCAGCTTTCTATCATTCTTTTTTTCCGAGACAGCGTTTCTCTGTGTAGCTTTGGCGCCTTTCCTGGAACTCATTCTGTAGCCCAGGCTGGCCTCGAACTCACAGAGATCTGCCTGCTTCTGCCTCCTGAGTGCTGGGATTAAAGGCGTGCACCACCACTGCACTTCTATCATTTCTTATATGTGTCTTTTCTCATAGCAATAGCTAGACAATTCTGTTTCTTTTTAATTTTGTTTGACATATAATACTTTCATCTTGCAAGTATGATAATAAATGTTCAAGAGAAAAAAAGAAACTTTCATATCCTGCTAGATAATAAATTTTCAGTAAGTAGCTATTTATTACTTGGCCTCTTCATAAGGTACCACTAGGCTCTCTCAGGTTTCCATAGTCCCCAAGTAAAGGAGAGAAACATCCCATTCAGACTTGACTTGGACAGTGGGACAGAGCTAAATAACACTATTTTATAAAGGGAGGGATGAGATTCCAATGGCTATTTTTAAAAAATGCCACCCCATCACCACAACACAACTTTAGCACTAGAGCCAAGGAGGAAAATGATACTGGCTTGGTGGAAGAACATCAGTTTTGGAATTTAAGTCTACATTCTGCCATTTCTGATGCGGACTTGGGTTCCTTACACAAAGGAAGAAGGGATTGGGCTAAATTATGTCTAATACAAAGTATAAACTATAGCTAATATGAACACATGTAATAGATTTTGGCTCTGGATGTAGTCTCTGTAATAATATTGGATCGTTTTTTAAGGACCTAACGACCTGGTCCAGGTTTTCCTGACCCCACATCCAGATGGTACCAAGTGTATTCCACTTACATCACTAAGTGCTTTCTGGGCCTGGGCGACCCTCCTCAGTTCCGGACTGTCATTGTAGGGATAAAACAACCCTTTGTCTGCTTCCCAGTCTTCAGTGTACAGTTTCTAAATCAGAAAAGAGCAAAAATGCAGTGAGAAAACAAGCTAAACTCATAGTAAGTACATAATTTGAGCTTTTTGATGACACGAGGTGCCAAGGGCAAGATGCAAGCCAGTGTCAGTGAAATTCACAGACAACCTCCCCCTTTCCATCCAATCCATGTTATTTTTGTATTTCCCCCAATTTCTGTTATAAAATAAACTTCTGATTAGAGTGACAGCTAGGGGTTCCAAAGCATAACTGACATTAAAAAAAATACAGCTTTGTCAATGTCCTCATCCGTCCTCTGGCATGTCTTAACTCTCTCCATATTATGCTCCCATCCACGGGTTGCTCAGGTTCTCCAGGGACTTTCGGCCATTCTGCCCAAGAATGCTCCTCAACAAGATCTGAGGGGCCTCCTTGTCAAGTCTTAGCCCTGGACAGTCCCAAGGCTATATTCCCCAAAACACCAAGAAATTGTTCCGAGTTGTCAAGTGTTCAGCAGATATGGCTCTAAGTGTGTGGTGGGACATTAGAAAGTGCTAGACCTCACCTTACTGAACATGGCTGTGTTCTTAATGGCTTGGACAAGTTCAGGGGCATCAGGGGGAAGCAGGTACTTATCCTTGGTGTCTTCCCAGTTCTGCTTGTATAAAACCTACAGAGAAAACAGATGAACTGTGGCTTAATGTGTCACCCCAGGCAGGAGGACTTGGAGGGTAGATGGGACAGAAGGTGTGGCCTCACCCAAAAGCTGCTGAAGGGTTACTAGGAAAATGCTGACCTTGCCAACATCCTAGGACACCTTCTTAGCATTCGGAAGCCTTCACAAAAAAACAAACAACACAAAAACAACAAAACAAACAAACAAAACCACCAAAAACCTAAATTTGAAAAATACTTTGATTCTGATTTTCAATCAATTTCTTTCAAAAGTTGCGATCAGCCAATTAATTCAATTTTCTTTTGTCTCACATGATATTCTAGAACTCTATTAATTAGCTGCCCACATTTGAAATTTGGAAATTTTTCATAAAAATTATGCTTTCTAAATTCCTTAAAAAAATAAGCAAGATATCAAGACTGCACTCTTTGTGGCAGCCCCCTCCTCTATCCCCCTCCCCCGTCACCATTAGAGTAGCAAATGCCTCTCAGGCAAGTCAAGAAATCTTCATTCCACCCCTAGCCATCTACAGGCCACTTCAGTCCTCTGTGAGCAGGCTCGTGGCTGTCAATCCACCTCTAAGACAAGGCAAAGGGTGTGGCACATGCTCTTGAATATCCCGGTGCCACCCATAACATGGCTGTACCTTGCTGACTTGCTGCGACACTTTCTTTGCATGTTCAATATCTTTTGCTTTTTCATCCACATGACAGATAGTTTTGGCAACATCTCCATCCATTCGATACTTAACCTGCAGAAACAGCACATGCCTGAAGTTCATGATAAGCCTGGACACATATCTAAGCCTATTATAGCCCAAAGGCTGTATGTCGGTATCACAAAGCATTTTAGCTAGGAAGATCCGCAGAGCATCTGCACTACTACTTGTCTGCTCTGCTGGCTGAATTTCCAGCCTGAGGCTTCTCAGCCTCACTGTACTCCATGTGGAGGACCACCACGAGTTGGAAAATAGTTAGAAAAAAGTCTCCTCTTTGATTGCTAAGCCAAGCTTTTCTCTGGGTTCATTTGCAGCAAACAGGGTTCATGGCTAATGCCATTCTAGATGTCTGGACTTGCTCAGAGTAATGTCACTCCTTATTCCCCATACATTTAGAGCCCCAGGACCCCAGAGCTGGGCATAGTTTCATAATACCTCCCTCCTTTCCTTTAGGAATGAAGCCCACCTCACTGAGTTGATCCTGTACTTTCTTGATTCTGCGAAGTTCTGGAGTATCACTTGTGATGGCATATGGCTGTCCCTTTGCTTTCTCATAGTTCTCTTTGTATTTATTCTGAAAAGAATACCAGATATTATTCTGGAATGTGACCAGACAGCAGCAGAAAGTTCAGGCAACACACACATCCCCATCTGATTTTTCTTTAAATCCTCCAAGTAATAACAATTATCAGCTGCGACAGCTTTCATTCTATCCCATACCCTCTCAGCAAAAACTAAAATAGATTCGTTAATTGTTCCTCCTAAACATGCTAGGATCCTGGAGACTTGTTACAGACAATTGTCTTGGATATGCCCTAAAATAATTCTCTTGATTTTTTTTTGGTTGCACACATATACAAAAGCCCGAATATCAATTATTCTAGAAGATGAGTTGATTCTGAAAAGATGTAATTGCTAATACAATGCAAAAATACTCAGTTCAGAAGCTGCAGCTGAGCTGCAGTGGCTACACAGCTGTGATGCCAGCTGAATTAATGGAAAGCCTGAATTATGGAATATTTTATAATGATATGCAAATTTATTACTTCTGCCAGCTCCACAATGGATCCTTGCTTTGGTAATAGTATGCATCACTTATAACTATCAAGGCCTTAAAGAATATTCGTGAGTAGTCAACAATCTAAATTAAACTGCTGATTCAGACACTAACCACTGGCTAACTGGGGGGAGGAGGGGTGCCAACATTCCACTCAGAATACCAGAAATTCTAGGTTCATAATGGCTGAATTAATGAGATTATATGGCAATAAATTAATGAGATAATTTCGCCTTTATTTTGAACACTGCAGTGAAGAGGAGGCAAGGAAGTCCTGTTTAGAATCCTCCATGTTCGATCATTCAAGGATCCAAATTAGAAATTTACTCCATAACCTCCAGGAGTTAACACGACCAAAACTGAATCTTTGGACGTCAACCAACACGGAAGCTTCAGACAACAGTTTTGATCCGGAATAATGCAATGCTCCCCCCCTGAACTATAACAATTCGTCTCTTCAAGCCTCCGGAACACATGCAATCAAGCTACCTGGAGAGACCTTAGCCTATCACGGAAATCAACAAATCAGATCTACTGAAATAGATGTGGCTTCCTGGCAGTCACTGTCGGTCCCACTATCGTGGGACTGTAAGAAGCAGAGACCATTGACTCTTCAATCATTCTCTGTCTGGGGTCTGTGTGAGAACATCTGTGCAGCTTTAGAAGCCTCTTTTGCACAGGCCTGAGCCTTGAACCAGTTAAACAAGAAGGCCCCGAGCACTAGTCGGTTAAAATATTGTGGGAGATTCTACTGTGTAGCAATGCTTAAAACCCTGGCTCTGGGCTAACCTCAAACACTCTGTTCCTCAGTTTCAAAGGAGTTTAACCTGAGCTTGGTTTTCTGAATTACAAGTCCTTCACTCGTCACCACTTAGTAATCTTTTATACTGCTAGCTGCTCTAAGAGGCTGCTCCCTTCAGGCACAGTTTAACCATGTGACTTAGCTTCTATGAACAGACTTCCAGTAAATAAATAAGGAAATAAAATATTCACGTTTGCGTTTTCATTGCTCTGGATTGGCTATGCAGCCAGTGTTTTATAATCAGACTTGTGCATATCTTTCAGTAACAACAAGGGTTTGTCCAAATGCTGCAATGGCATGGATGAATTACTCAAAAATTTCACAGTCACACACAAAAGACACATTTCTACAAAATATTTGTGTTCCTACAAGATTGAGAAACAAAATTAGCCAGCATCTCAGAGATGGCTAAGATCAGTAACTTCTCAATCGTCTAACCAGCATACGAGGTGGCGCTCAATACTTACTGGGCTGAAAAGATCCTGCATTTTCTGACTGTGTTCAATGTAGGGGGTCATGAACTTGGAAGAGTCCACCTTCTTCCGGATGACCTTCTTCCGCTCCATCGGTTTTGCTGGTTGTGGCTGTACCAGCGCTGGTGTGGAAGTTTCTGATTGGCCATAGTCAGATGTCCTTGTCGTCGTCGTTTCATAGACTTCTGTAATTGTCTGAAAATGAAACGCGGTTATGAAGTAAACACTGATACCATGACTTTGGTGTGCACTGTTGTAACGTCAGTCACATTGACCTTCCTGATGTTCCTTTTCCATTTACAAAGCCAGCCAAACCATGAAGATATACGTATCTATCTATCTAGATAGATAGATAGATAGATATCCGTACATCCATATGAAGGCATGTAACACACATCAGCCTGGATAATGATTGTGACATCATCTGTAAACTGTATTTTCAGAGTGCTAGTCAAATACCTCAATGGAGTATAAACAAAATCATAAGTAAAACAGTCTTAATCGTGTCTTCTTAAGTGACGTCAGGCTGTAGCTCAGTGGTAGCGCACTTGCTTAGCATGTACAAGGCCCTGTGTTCAACCACCAGCACCGTTAAAGTAAAACAAAACAATAAGAATCTTTGCAAGTTGTCTAGATCAAGAAAAAGCAAATGACACTGAGTAATAAAATGTTATTAAAAATAAAGCTTAAATTCTTGATCTTCTTTTAAGTGAATAAGAAAGACCAGCTGCATTTTCTATAGGCATTAGTCATCTTGTATAATATGAGACAAAAAAAACCCTCATCACATCAGTATTGTAAGTGTTCGTCTTTTGAATTAGTCCATTACTGCCATTTACAGCACACACTAGACTGCCCTTTACACGGGGACCAGAACAACGGTAACAACACAGAGGACAATTGTCCTCTCAACAGTCTTGTCTATGCAGTAGGCGGGGAACGATTCTTCCTACAGCCGGCTATCATGGACAAACTGAGATTCAAAGTTTGGAAGTAGTCCAAGGTTAGAAATATGGTAGGTCCACAAGGACAGAGGACAAGAGCCAGGGGCTTCGATGTACTGTGTAAGATCTCGTCCTTCAAGGCAAAGACCTCCGCTCCCAAAGGCAGAATTCTAGCATCAGTGTGGGGAAGAGAAACCTGCTAAGGCAACCGTAGACCTGACAAGCCCCACTGGAATTGACGGCACTCTGCCTACCATTACTAAAGCCTGACTGACTATGAGAACCCCATCAAACCACCAGTGCCAGTTTTTAATCCAGTCATGGGCTCTTTAAGCAAACTTCACAGTCTTCCACTTTTACCAGTGTTTGTCAGGCTCAAAGAGAAACGACTCCACACAGAAAATAAAGCGTGGGGCTGGGGGATTCCAAAATTGGAACTGTCACAAAAATGCCTTCTCTTGGGATTCCTAAAGTGGCTTGTCACTAAGACATTGGGTGGCAGAGACCTTACCCTACAAGTTATAATTCTATGCAATTAAACGGCTAGACTGTGCCACTCAGAAGTCACCTGAGGCAGCCACTGTTACGACCTTCCTTCATACCATCTATACAAAAAATGCCACAGTGTGCATCAGGGGACCATTCCTTGCCCTCTTTCATAAGCAGAGCATGAAAAAAAAAGTGAATTATCCTGTCAAGTGCAGGGTCTGTTCTTTTACCACCAGCTTCTGGGCACAGGCAGGCGAGTGAGCTTCCTAAGTGAGTTTCGCTTTCTCCATCTTTCCAGCGCCAGGAGTATGAGAGAGGAAAGAGGCTCTGATGAGAATCAGACCATGCGTGGGTGGGCTGAGTCTTACCTCTCCCGGCACCTCCTCGTACACTGTCTCCTCGGTGTAGTACTGTAAACAGAGCACAGGAGTGTCAATGTGACTAGTAGAGCAGCCAACAGCCAGCCCTCCCCTGCCTCCGCTGCACCTGTGAGCTGGCTTCCCGGGCTGAGTTGGCATTGGGATATCTGCAGGGAGGAAGGAGTGAGGGCCTGTTCGTATTCTGGGGCTACTGTCACTTAGGAAGGTGGAGGAAAGCTACAGTGGACATGTCAGATCTAAGAAAAAGATGCAAAGTGTCCAGCAAGGTGAGGCAAGGTCTGAGGTGCCTCTTAGCACTGGAAGCTATTTTCCTGGGGCAAGAAACATTTGCCCCTTATAATTTCTGTCCTGGTTAGCTTTCTGTTGCCCTGATAAACTCCATAACTAAAAGCAACCGAGGGAGCAAAGGAAGCATTTGGCTTACATGTCCCATGACAGTCCATCCTCAGGGGAGGGCAGAGCAGGAAGTCAAACAGGAGCAGAGGGCTGAACCATGGAGGAGCGCTACTTACTGGTGTGCTCCCCTGGATCTCTCAGACTGCTTTCTTTTACAACTCAGGACCATCTGCTCAGGGCTGGCTCTGCCCACAGTGGGCTAGGCCCTTGCACATCAATTATTTATTAATCAAGAAAACACCCCCACAGACTTGCCTACCAGACAATCTGATGGAGGCAATTCCTCAGTTGAGGTTCCCTCTTCCCAGGCAGCTCTATTTTGTAGACAAAAACTAACCAACACAGTATTTGAGAGAATCTACTTAGAAAAGAACCCAGTAATACTATCTCGAGGATGCTCTTTGTGGAAAGAGAAACTATGATAGGACTTGCTGTTTACTAATTATAAAACAAAAGGGAAGCATACCATGAGGAAATTTTTAATAATAGTCACAACTCAGTTATTACCATCTCCCTTGGACTACTTAGAGTCCTCTGGAGTGATGGCTGCCCCTTTTTGACAAAGGACAGCCTACATCCAGTTCAGCACTTGCCCGCCTGCCTCCACCGAAGCACCAGGTAATTTCACCGGCTTAGCTGGGGAGGCCTATCTCTGGGAAGGGAGGAGGGGTGCTAAGGTGACAGTTGGTGAAGGTCTGGGAAGGAAGAGGACAGGGCACGGCTCCTCAGAGACTGCAGGGAAGTGAGTTTGCTACTGGGCCTGCAGCCTGGATCTGAAACCCACTCTGGTGCTGTTCTCTGACATCACGAGCAATAAATAGATACAGAGAGGAACCGGCTGACATTTTGTCTCCGATGCCTAAGGAGAGTGGAATTCTGCCCCAGCCTCACCCAGCTCTGCTGGGCACACAGCAGGAATGGCTCCTGCAGGCCAGCACACAGAAGAGAGGGGTGAAAAGGAAGTTCTTGGCTCATTTTTCTCAGTTGGGGAAAAGCGTGGAATTTTATGCTTCTTTTCTTTTACGCTGACACGGAAGCTTTGGGGGCAGGGAGGGGTACACCGACGCGAAATCCTCCTCAGTGCCCTACTTCCTTTCGCCCTTGGTTCAGTACGCTCTCATTGCCACGGGCCATCTAGTCTCCTCACCGTGGTTATAACTATATAAAGCTCACTTAATGCCCCCTAAGCTTGCGCGTACTTTCCATTTAAAATTTAACTTTTGTGTGTATGTATCTTTCCATACAGCAAAAGGCACCACATGCTCTCTCAGGACAGAGGAGGGCTCTTTTACTCCTGTGACTTCAGCACAGGACAAAGGCCATTTAGACACTTTAGGAAATATTGCTTGACACTGAGGGCAAACGGAGCCATTCCCCTGGTCACACAGAGCCTGAGAAGCCTGCAAAGAAATATCAAACTACAATGAACGATCCCCATTGATTTCAGATTTTCTTAGCATCCCAGGAGAAGCAGCTTTGGCAAGCAATGCGGTTTCACCTTTACTGGATCTCACGATTGGGAAATCGATCTTGGAAATAAGCTCACACACACAAAAAAGTAACATTGTCCAAGTGCTTGGCATTAACTTGAATGCTAAATCTTATTTTTTTAGAGTTATACTGCTAATTAGGCTGTGCATTATTGCTCTACATTTCAGTGTGTATAGACAGTGCCAGTATAATTGTATTTCAGGTATCTGAGATATGCATTTGAGGCTGGTTATTGTTTTTAAGGCACTTCTCTTGAATTTGTCACCGCCCCATTCTTGTGATCTTTTCTGAGACCAAAGAGACTTGGGTTCAACTCTCCCCGAGAGGCCCCTGCTGGTCAGACCCGAAGCAGTAATGGGAACAAAATGGCAAGGATGGAATGCCTAAAATAGCCCCTTCCATTTTGTGGACTCAATCAAAGCTAACACTAAGCACAGTGGCCAAGATCACACGAACACATAGGAAAAGCAAGGGGTAGTTTAACTGGAGGCTTGAAAGTGTTCCTTTTATTATCACCATAGAAAAGAAATTAATCATAATTATAACTTATAGTGTGTTTAATAGGGATAGTTCTGACTTTTAGGAACTTACATTAAAATGTTCATTAGTGATGGCGCTATCCATGAGAAGATGTAGCCATCAGCATATAAGCCAGAGAGGTTAAATACTACATCTGTCAGATACATTCTGGTTTTTATATGCTTCAGCAATAAAAGTAATTTTATTTCTAGAATAAAATTTTTCCATTGCATATATAAAGACTGATTAGCAAGGGTAAATTTTGGCACATTCATCTGAAGTTTTGTTTGGGGCAGTCATTAAAAATGAACACAGATTTTTTTTTTTATCCATTTAGGTTAATTGGAACTTTCCAGGCATTTTCAGTTTCATAGCAACGTATTCCCACAGATTAGCTGCAAGCCTTTGGGTTTCTGCTCTAGAACATAAAGCTAAAGGCAAGAGCTGAGAAGGAAAAGTAATACTGTGATTGTAACTATGTGATACTAATGTGAGGCGCACAATTAATTCTGTAAAACTGCCAGGTAGCCATCAATGATCTGGGCGGATATTGTCAAGACAGCCACTGTGGTCCTAGTTCTCAGTCAAGATTCAAAAGCTAGTCTTGTTTATTTGCTTAAATATGATGGAGTCGGTGGCAAAGTGGCTCCAGCTGTTGCCGTGACCTTCATGAGTCCACACATGTGTCTATTAGATCGTGGGCACGCACACGCACGTGCACACACACACACTCACATGCCCGCACGCCTAGCTCACAGATGGCTGTTCCTGTGTGTAACACACACTCCCTATGCAATTCAACTAACTGAAGCAGAATGAGAAGCTGCCTGTTCCCTCTCTCTTGGTACAGATGCTGGGAAGCATGCACGGGGCCCTTTGATCATTGAGGCTGGGAGGTGGGAAAGCCATCAGTTTTAAAAACAAAACCTACCTGCACCCACACCTTGGCTTTTTTTGTTTGTTTGTTGCTGTTGTTGTTTATGAGGTTTTTTTGAGTGTTTGAGAAAGAGTAAAACTGGGAAGTAGTGATATTTCCTTTCACTTCCAGGTCTCACATACTTACTGTGAAACTGAACATAAAATACACCTTTCTTGCACTTTGATGGTGACCCTTTGGGAAGTTATAGTAGATGATGTGTTTTTTCAAATGACTGATTCCCCCACTGGCTCCGGCTGTCACTACCTAAGCGCTCTGCTGCCAACTGGGCTTTCTTCTTACCTCTATCACCTCCTCATATTCTTCCTCATCCGCCATTTTTCCAGAGTAGTAGTGGTACCTACAAACTTTCCATATTCCATACAAACGAAAATATATTAGTATTTTATTATAACACCATAAAAAATTTTAAAATCAAGACAGTCAACATGATTATATATTTTTTGTGGGTTAAGGGGCACTTAGACAGATTATAAAAGAAAGGGCTTCCCCCTCCTGGCTCCCTCAGTGATACGCTGAGCAATGCTACCCATACACCCATACAGGGGTCCTCCAGCTCTAGTTTTAAAAGGAAGTAAGGCAGTTTGGACTCAAGAGATAGAATTTAAACGACCAAACATTTAGAGAGAAAATATTTTCAAGTAAAATTTTTTTTAGCAAAAGGAGCATTAGTGTGGCTTTCAGTAGTTGGAATTGTGCCTCAGAAAGCCCAAATCCTAGAAAGGCTAACTTAGTATTCTGCCTTGATCTAGAATGCTATATGCAATATCGCTTATATTATTAGAACATGTAGAATAAATCTGTCCATAAATTTTAAAATAAAAGTAGAAACCTCAAGGCAATGGGGTTATTTTCTTTGGAAAACCATCGGTTTCCGTGGGTATTTTTTTCCCTTCTGAGCTCGTGTTCAAGCCTGAAAAACACGAAAAAAATTAAAGCATTGGTTGAAGTACACGTCTGCTTGTCCGTCTTTGGCCTACATTTCTAATTCAGGAACTGGGGAAAGGCTGAAGGCCTTTCGGCCTGATGCCAGAGTGGCTGCTCCGTACAAGCCGGGTGATGTCTGGGAGCAGCTGTCCCTCTCCTAGGGACGCTCCACTGTAAACCAATACCCTGGGTGGCTGGTTTTGTTAAGCTAGCGAAACTGCTGGTCCTTCTGAGGCAAAGGAAGCTCTGTAGGGCGAGATAAATATAGGAACACTGACCATAGAGCCTTCTTCACAGGAATATATTTAGGACAAAAATGAAAAAGAAAATTGGTGTTAGACAGCCACCTTGGTCCAACAATAACTGGCGAGGGCAGGACTGAGTTGAATCTCCACGCTCCGTGACAGAGACGACTAATGGGGTCTTCCTAGCCACGTCCCATTGCCGTTTCCCCAGTTAGGTACTCAGAACTTTGGAAAATAGTTCAAGGGGAGTCATGGAACCTACTCTCAGGAGAACAATCCAGAAGAAGACAATAAATAGACCTTACCTTCGAGCTATTCGAATAACCCTGGCCAGCAGCAAATCCTCTCCCCGCTCTCCCCTCCTGAGAAGCCCAGGCAAAAGCCACGCCGGTGCCGGCGCTCCCAACTTATCATGTGGCGGGAGCAGCCAATCAGATCTTGCGTTGCTCAAATTTCAGAAGCTAAATATACTGGGTGATCTTCTGCAAACCACCTGTTCGTCAATTCCGCTAAAGGATAAAGGGTAACAAATTGCCAGCTTAGAACTATTCAAATGTGATGGAATTTTACCTAACTGCCAACCCGAGAGTCAAGTTCAGGCTTAATTTACCATTTTTTGAAGCCTTGTTCCATATCCCACTTGTGCAAAATGATTGAGACTAGGAACTAAGAGGGACTTGGAGGTTTTGACTCTTCTGTTTCTGGCTTTACACCATCTGATCTTCCCAGAGGTCCACAGGATTCCTTTGGAATGCTTACTTGGGAGGGACAGGCATATCACTGGTTTAGCTGTGTGAGAAACTAAGGAATACAATCCAGAAATCACTAGGCTATCAGAAGCAATTTTTTTAATGTAATGCAATTACAGGTGACAATATTTGGCTGTAACACTGGATGAGATATCCACAAGTGTAATCAGAGTTTGAGTTCATTGATTTCCTAGTTCTAAGGCAGGGAGCACAGCCAGTGGTGTCCAACTTCTCCTTCTCCCAGTTGCCCAGCTGCTGGGAATACAAGGCTTCACCTCTCCATGGTAATCGAGTCGCTGATTCCCAATTGACTACCATCTCCTGGAAGCAAAGCATGGATGCTGGCCCCATAGGCTACAGTCATGAACAGCGAACTCCAATCAGCTGGAAACCAGGAAATTACTACCACAGCAGGAGAAAATGATGTCCTACCAGGCCAGTCACAGTGTAAGACATTTGCTTTGTACAGAATCATCTAACAGTTGGCCATGGTGGCCCAAGCCTTCCATCTAAATACTTGGGAAGGAGATCAAGGCTAACCTAGACTACATGAGACCATGTCTCAAAAACAAACAACAAAACCAAACATCAGAAATAGATCAAACAACAACAAAATCATCCAACAACTTCCTTAAAGCTTGCCTGTGCCCCTCATTCTTATTCTGTCTTTGATCTTAATCCACTGTTTAAGGTTACAATCTGACTCTGACTGTTTATAGAATGCACATAAACTATATGTGGAACAAGAATGTATCTTTCTCTGGCCTGCTTCTGAACTGAGGCTTAAACCCCAGAGGTCTCCTCGTTGACACTAATCTTACTGCAACAGTTTTTGGAATGAAATATTACAAAGCCATCTTGTGCTCTGAGGCTATTTACCTCTCCATCTTCCTTGCTGTAGGATTTGTACGACAGTAAGTCATATTTAACCTCTTTATCATCTTCACTAAGTATATCAGTTCATCTCACGTGGCCTCATGCATCTTATGAGCAAGCGTTATGAGATCATTCACTTGGTGGCTGTAGACTGGAAACATAGCTTCTTATCCAACATATACCATAAAAAAAAAACATGTTAAGTCTATGAGTTCCAGCTCAACATGGGCTACTCTTCGTCTATTTACAAAAAAGCAAAAATTAGAAACATTATTTCTACAAAATAAAAAGATAGTATAAAACTCCAAAAAATGAAACATGGACTTTCTCAAAGGCAGTCAGTGGTAAATTCCAGATATTTCTAAAATTTACATATAAAACTGCAATAACCTTTTTAATAAAATCACACCAATGCATCTTACTTTATTTTGCACAAATAATTCTATGGAATGGATAGAGTATAGTTTGTTTAATCATTGCTTCATTCATTAACATTTATGTTGTCTTGCTTTGTTTTGACGCGGTTCTTATTATGTAGCTCAGGCTGGGGTCATACTCAGGGCCTCCAGTCCCAGCCTCCAGAGCAGAAGGATTACAGGTCTGTACAAGCAGGTATGGCTTGTTTTATGTTTTTATTTCCTGTAACAAAATGATACAATACACAGTAGGCACCCTACACACTATGTTTGCCTAGCTGTAGGAAATGTTTCTGCGGGATACATTTCTAGAAGCAAAATTACCAAGCCCCAGGTTATAGGCACATTTTGAAAATTGATAACCTTTGCCAAGTTGCCATCTAAAATAGTTCTGCTCATTTGCTGTGCATGAATCTTGGCTCCCTTAGGGTTATCAGCCTTGTAAACTGTACAGTCTACTGGGGAAATATTCACTTTTCTGTTGTAGGGTGAATATGTATGTATTCCAGAAACTAATACATTGAAATCTTGTTCCCTATGATGATTGTACTAGAAGGTGAGGCTTTGGGTGGTCTTACATGAGGGGGGGGCCTTTGGGGAAGGGTTGCTGCCTTGCCCCCTTTCTACTCTGTGAGGACACCAGAAGCAGTGTGCCTCCAGAAACAGCAGCCTCTGAAGCCCCCAACCCTGCTGGCAGCCTGGCCCAGACATCCAGTTGCAGAGCTCCACGAGCAGGTCGTTTCTGCTGTTTACAAGTCACCCAATTTATGGTCTTTTGTTTTAGCAGACTTGATGGACTCAGACACACTATATTATTTTAAAAACTCCATGGCAGTCAACAGAGACTCCAGAGGAGTAGAACCCCAAACTCCATGTATGTACAGAATATCCAGAAGGCAGCAAGTAAGCTCATATGAAAATATCTTGCCTTAGACTTCTTGAGTTCACTCCTTCCTAAGTGAAAGTCCCAAATTCCCAGCTAAATTTGTCTGCTCTATGCTGTTTCAACAATTTGCAAAGCTCATAAGAAATAAGAGTCCTGGGTGAGCCTGTCATGTTCTCATCATGGTCACCCAGGGAACAAATGTACCAGCGGCAGTATGTATTTCCCTGCTCATTACCCCAAACTCAAACACTGTCATGCTGTTAGTGAGCTCTGCAGAGGTTAACATGAGCTGTGCCCTCTCACAGTGGGAGCACATCTCTATTTTCCTGGCCTCTCTATGGCCTCTTATACAGAACAAGAATAAAACAAAATCCTGGTTTAGTGATAGGTTCTTATTGCATGACTTGAGTTGTGGTGGCCCATAGAGACTTCATAGAGAGAAATTACTCAGGGTCAGAGAATCTGAGCTTGCTTTACCCAGCAGGGCTGCATAAGGAGATGATTTGGCCATGGGTGTGTTTACCAGGTGTTTGGAAGGGTCTACATTTGTCTGTACAGTATGCTTTGATCTAGCAAGGGGAAGGCCTTTTGCCCCTCCCCTTGGCATACTCTAAAAAGCCCTTTTGAATAAAGCTCTGGGCACCTGGGTATTGACCCAGGGCCCTCCCGAAGCTATCTTGTGTCTCTGTCTTCTTATCATCTTCTTTCTACCTAATATTTTCTCATTCCACTTTCCTCCACCCAAGAACCCTTCAAAAGGTGGGAGCTGGATTTCCACATTGAGTAGAGTATTTAATGAACATTTACTATTATTTTAAATTTTTTCTTATTGTTTTTAATCTTCTTTTGGAGTTTTCCTTTTTTAACTCCGTATTTAGCTGAAATGCCAAAATATTATGAGGCTTCTGAAGCCAGCCAGTGGTTAGTTTAAGAATTAAAGAACTGTCAGGGTTTGCCCACAAAATGTGGAAGAATTGAGTGAGGCCCTGCAGGTGAACTTCAGGGACCACTTCCTAAACAGTGGTGTCGCATGTGGGAAGATGAGGTGTGATGTGATGTTGTTATAGGGACTTTCTGGCAGCAATCTCTTCCGTTTTCCACATTTTTGAATAAATTACATGTACACAGGTTGGTAATCATAGTGTTCTATAAGGCTGGTAGGCAGATGGTGGTGCTGTTTGGGATGGTTATGGAGGGGGCCTTGCTGGGAGAAACGCATCACTGGGGGGAGAGTTTGAGGTTTTATTGCCTAGCCTCATTACTGTTTCTCTCTCTCTCTCTCTCTCTCTCTCTCTCTCTCTCTCTCTCTCTCTCTCTCTCTCTGTGTGTGTGTGTCTGTGTCTCTGTGTCTCTGTGTGTCCTTCCTGTGTGCAGATGAAATGTTATCATTTGCTTTCCTGTCTGCCAGGGTGGCTTCTTGCTTCTTCACTCTGCCTTCCCCCCTATGACTACGTGGCACTGTAGCCCCTCAGCAATGGAAGCCAAAACAAGCCCTTTCTCCCCTAGCTTGCTTTTTTGTTAGAGTATTTTATCACAGCAATAGGAAAGCAACTAACAAGGCTGGTTAATTCAATCAGCATCCATTTCCACTGCCTCACAGTCAATACTTAAACCCATTCCACTGAATCTTTTGTTATATGCCCCTACACGTTTAAGAAAATGCCTGTATTGCTCCTCGATGACCTCTCAGGCACACACATCATCTGTTCAGCCCCCGCACGGGAAGATGATGCTTTGGCTGACTTTCATACAACCCCCACCCCCATAGGACACACCCACATGCTCACCACCACCTCCACCCCACATCTAACTCTCTGTGATTCAGAGTGGCAGCCCCACATCAGCATGACCACCAAAAGGCTATTCCCAGCTGATTCCCCCATCTTTTTTTTTTCCCTGCACGAAGGTTTGTTTCTCTGCTAAGTTTTTTCCCCTGACCTCATATACCAGATAAGCACTGGCTGAGACAATGTTTTGTAGGGTTAGAAATGTTCTGTGGCCGATATCATTATAACAAAGAACAGTAGATTTTGGAGAGACGAGACAGGACAATGGAAAGCTGTCAGCTGGGGCAGTCAACTGGGGCGAAGTGACAAGCTGTAGATGGGAGGAGCCAAAGGAAGATAGGGGTTATTCTGGTGGGTTGGTTTGTGCACATTCATCGCAGCATTGGCTCTCCCATATCTGGGGTGAAGAGTGTTCTTTCCTTTGTACAGGGAAGACACTTTTCCAGTGAAGAATGTAGGCTCTACTTTTAGTTGGAAAGGATTGATAGAACCTCTGCACACTTTTTCTCAATTACCTTCAGCTCAAAAAACTCAGTGTGCCAGAGTGACATGTTTGGGGACAGCCTGTTCTGGTGTTCTTCAGGCCTGTAGATCACAGACTCACTGGAGCATACAAGTGGATATAGAGTTTAACAGTTGTTGAATATGCTTGTCTTTAATTTTCTCAGTCATTCATTTTTCAGAGTCGGCACCACTTTACATCCACATCAGCAAGCACACTTTTCACCTGCCACTACTTAAAATTGGCTTCCCAAAGTTCAGCTTCCTGATGGATGGGTAATAGTAAACCCTCCCATTTTAACTGCCCTTCTCTGAAATCTCATGAGATTGAATAATTGAACTCCTCCCTCCCTTTGTCTCTCCCTTCCTCTTCCATGTATATGACAGTGTGGGGTTGAACCCAGAACTTCATGCCTGCTAGGCTAGTGCCCTGCCACTGATCACACCAGCCCACCGTCTCCGTTCCTTTCTTAGTCGTCGAGGTGTTTTGTTTCTGTGATTAGGCATGTGTCAGCTTGAGACTCTTGCCCGTGTTCCTGCTGAATTGTTGAGCCTTTTTCTGTTGATCTGTAAGTCTCTCCTGGATGCCAAATTGTCTATTACATATGTGGTTCACAGCTTCCTCCACCTTTGCCTGCCCATTGTTTTCACATCGACGTTTGAGTTCTTCACTCCGTATAGTCAGTGTTGCCAGTGTTCTCTTTGTGACCAGTGCTTCCAGTAGGAATACTCTGTATCTGCAATCGTGAAAATGGTTTCATATCCTCTTCCAAAAGGCTTAGAGTTTCACCTTCCACATTGAAATCTTTCACCCACCTGTAAATCAACATTATGTGGCATGAGGTATATGTTAATCTTATTTTCTCCACTGATGGGGCCTGCATTGTGTTTTGAGCATCTTCCTTCCCCGCTGGCTGAGGTTCCCCCGGCCATCAGTCTTGCCCTCATCTCCAGAAGCTCCTTCTGGGCCTGCTGTCCTCCCACCAGCCCATCTGTCCACCTCGGCACTGACCCCATGAGGTGTGGTGATACATTGTGCACCCTAATAACCTTGCCCGAGGATCAGAGGACAGAGCCAGCCACTAGATTAGACATAGAGGCCAGGCAGTGGTGGCGCACACCTTTAATCCCAGCACTTGAGATCTCAAGCCTTTGCCTGGGAAGCACACCACCTTTAATCCCAGGAAGTAATATGGCAGAGCAGAGGCGTGAGGAAACAGGAACTCTCTTTAGGCTGAGGATTTCATAGAGGTAAGAACTAGTGGCTGGCTGTTCTGTTTCTCTGATCTGTCAGCTTTCACCCTGATATCTAGCTCTGGGGATTTTATTAAAAGACCATCTAAGATTCACACAACAATGAGGCTTTCATTCTGTGGCTTGACAGTGTCTTTCTGCAACAGCAAATCCTTCCATTTATCAACTCCCATGAAAAGTGCGGGTTCTTGCCCCCAGTTGTCCCCTCCTCCTGGTGGTGCTGCGGTAGGCTGGAGCATGCTGTGATAGTGCAGGGCAGGAGCTCTCAGATACTTGCATCTAGAAAATAACAGTATAGAGTCTACCCGTTATTTTTTGGAGAGCAGGAACTACTTTTAAACTAATCTCCCACCCAGCTCCCTTTTACACCCATCATCAGTTTTAATTTCTTCACATACATCTTACATGTTAATATGAGTACATTTCTAGCTCTTTATTTCAATTACTTTTCCTTTCTGTTTTTTTATCACTTGAGAGTCTCACTCTGTATCTCAGGTTGTCCTAGAATCCACCATGTAAGGCAGGTTGACCTTAAATTGGTGGCAATCCTCCTGCCTCAGCCTTCCAAGTGCTGAAATTACAGCTGTGAGTCACTCACTAGACTCACCTTCCCAGGCATTATAGCACATTCGTTGTCTTTGTGAATGAGATTTTGGGTGGAATTTCTTGTAAGTACTATTTATCAAGTTTCTTGTTTTATTTACAGATACTGATTTTCTATTTATTGCTATTATTAACTGTCAGGTGATATGCTTTTTTTTTCTTCAGATAATAAGTTTCCCAGATGACGCTGTAAGCTGGATCAAGCCAAATTACAAGTATAACAACAGGGCCTACTAAGAACAAAGCAACTTCTGGGCAGGTTTACTGCTCTCGGAGAGAACAAGACCAGAGTAGTCAATACCCTGAGCTAAGGTAGGAGGCTTTATAGACCTTAGGCGAGGGGTGATGATGTGCCAGCCAGGAGTTGGGACTGTCCCTGAGTATGGTCAAAGGCTAAGGCCCTGGGTGGGCAGCTGGGTGGGCTGGTCATGTCAGGAAGGGTTGGAATGACTGCCAGAAATGTGGACCGGGGCTTTTGGTTCCATTCCTTTGTTCAGAGTTTTATTTTTAAGTGTGGGCAGGGTTGGGGGAAGTAGGGCAGACCAGGCTTTCCAGCTTGTGCAGGGGCAAGCCGGAAGCTCCAACAGGATATCATGATCTTCAGAAAGGTCAAACACTGGTACTATGGGGAGCGTCCAAGTTGAATCCACAGCAAAGAACTAGATTCTAAGGGAATTTTGGATAGGACTCTGACAGCTGGAAATGAGATGGGGAAGGACATTCTGGGATGATGGACAGTGGTGGCATTAGTAGTGTTGGGGGTGGAAGGTGTGTGTGTCATGCTTGGGGAAGGGAGGTTAATGTGATTTAGGTTTTGTAAGCAGCTGCTGTGAAGTACCACACTAGAGAAGCCGCCCACTCAGCCAAGCCGCAGGAGGCTGCATCTGACACAGGCAGATTGCTATTGTAGTCTACGGCATATAAGCTCTGAGTCAGGCAGACATTAGCAAAGCGAAAATCCATCCAAACTCCATTATACAGCACGCATTTACACACATTCACTCATGAGACACGCAGATTAAACGACACAGCAGGGAGACAGGTAGGAACACACAGCTCTGTTAGCAGCCAAGAGAGCTTTCTCAGAGTCAGTCCGATGCTCTTCGAAGGCTGTGTTGAACGCAGTCTGTTTCCCAGTACAGCCCACTCTTCCTTCTAAGTATTCCTACCTCCTCCTTCTGGACTCTGGAGCTCATGTCTAGTTTCCTTTTCCCCTGTGTCCAGTTGTCATGAGATTTGGACATTAACTCGTAAGTGAGCTCTTTCATTATGTTTTATTATTTACAGAGCCCTGACTTTTAAGTTCCATGTCCCTTGATCTCTGTCCTGACATCAGAATAGCCAAGGGGCATCTTGTTCATGTTTATTCTTCCCACTCAATCAAGTCCCAAATCGCTTTCCACTCACTTGCTTTCAAGCCACAGTACTTGCGTTTATTACCCTTATTTATTTTATATGCATGTGTATTCTGTGGCATGTATGTGATATGGTGTACATGTAGAGGTCAGAGGACGTCTTGGGGAGATGGTTCTCTCCCTCCATTCCGTGAGTCCTGAGGGTCAAATTCAGGGTGTCAGTCAGTGTGATGGCAAGTGCCATTACCCGCTGCTGAGCTATCTCACCGGGCCCCACAGTATCTCATTGTTATAATAAAGACCAGAACTTATCAGGGCTTACTGCACATCTCTAACCATACATGTTCACATTTTAAAGATGTGTATTAGTTGTGTGTGTGTGTGTGTGTGTGTGTGTGTGTGTGTGTGTGAGAGAGAGAGAGAGAGAGAGAGAGAGAGAGAGAGAGAGCGCCTTGTATGTGTAGGTGCCCCCAGAGACCAGAAGAGGGTCTTGAGTACCCTGGAGCTTGAGTTAGAGGCAATTGTGAGCTTCCTAACATGGGTGCTGGATTCAAACCCCGGTCTCCTAAATGCCAAGCCATCTCTCTAGCCCTCCAACAAGATTTTGCAAATGATGTTTAGAACCTTAAAGTGACAACTCCTAATGAGTTTCCATTATGAGATGTAAATATAAACCAGAAAAGCCCATTTTCTTGTGTGGCTTGTGAACTAACTGCATAGGCAGTACCTCTAACCTTTGTTCCTCACACACAAATTAAATGCATATATATGCATTTAATATGTATACACACATGTGCACACACACACACATACACACACATGCACACTTGTATGAATGGGTCTGTTGGACAGTGATTTTCCCAGGTATTAGTTTGAATGTATCAAAACTTACATTGTCATCAAAAATGAATCTCAGTGTTTGAAAATTAAACATGTATCTTGGTAAATATAAAGACAGGCAGCCACTGAATTTGTAATATATAAGATGCCTCTAACTGAGATGAAAAAAGTTGAGACAAAATTTTATATAGTCAAGGCTAGCCTCAAACTTCCTATGTAATCGAGGATGACTTAAACTCCTGATCCTCGTCTCCACCTCTTGAGTGTTGGGATTAAAGGCATGTACCCCTACACTCAACTTTTTATGTACTTGAGACAGGATTTGCCTCTGTAGACTAAGCTGGACTGGAATGCACTATTTAGTCCAGGATGGCCTTGAACTCAGGGCAATCTTCTTGTCTTAGCCTTTCAAGTGCTGGAATTACAGATGTGAGCTACCATGCCTGGCTATCAATTACATATGCATGCATGTTTAAAATTTTCATACAAGCTGCTATTAGAGTCAGAAGCTGTCATACTACTTATAATGAGCAGGAGATGCCTGTGTGGAGGAGGTGGAATTTTATAAGATCTTTTTACAATGCCAGAGTAAATTTTGTTAGACAAAATAATTTTAATAGTGAGAACTGAGGAAGAATAGCTCTTTTTAAGTTTTTCAACACATGTACTCATTGTACAACACTGTGTCACATAAGGACATTTCCATACAAGTATATATTGTATATTGGCAATATGCATGGCCCCCCCATACTGCCTTTTCTCTTCCCTCTTGCTCACTATTAGTCCTCTTTGTAACCCTAGAAAATGTCATTCTACTTTCATGTCATATGCACATATATGTTATGTCTCTATATAAAATTCAGGAACCACACATGAGAGAAAACATACATTGTGTTTCTGATGCAATATGATGATTATATCCAGTTGCATCCATTTCCTCACAAATGATAGAATGTCAGTCTTCTTTACAGATGCCAAGATTTCATCACGCACATCCACCACACATTCTTTATCCATCCCTCTGTTGCTGGGCGCCTGGATTGGCTCCATAACTTAGGACTTGTCTATAGTGCTGCATGTGGCACTAATGTGCAGGTGTCCCTGTGGTGTGCTGCTCGGTGTCCTTTGGTAAACAGCAAGGCGAGGTACCGCTGGGTCATACGTAGGTCTAGTTCTGGTTTTCTGAAGGACCTTTATTCTTGTTTTTACAATGGCTGGCCCAGTTTCTGTCCTCAGCACCAGGGTGGAAAGGTTCCCTTTTGTCCACATTTTCACCAGCATATGCGATTTGTTCTCTTACTCGCTCCCATAGTTGGGGAGATCGAATCTCAATGATGTCATAATTGAACATTTTTCATACGTTTATTGGCCATTAGCATTTGATATTTTGTTATCTTTCTGTTCACTTCATTAGTCCATTTATTAATTTGGTTCTTTGACTTCTTATTGTTTAGTTGGTGTGTGTGTGTGTGTATGTGTGTGTGTGTGTGTGTGTGTGTGTGTGTGTTATTCTAGATACTAACCCTACATCAGATATACAGCTAGCAAAGATCTTCTCCAATTCTATAGTCAATCTCTTTACTTATTTAATTGTTTCCCAGTGTGCAGAAGCTTTCTAACTTCATAGGATACCCATTGTCAATCTCTGGCATTATTTCCTACATGACTGGAGTCATATTCAGAGTCCTTATCTGTACTTAGATTTGGAAGTGTCTTTTCATATCTTTTCCCTAACAGCTTCAGAGTTTTCAGTCTTACATGAAGGCCTTTGATCAATTTGGAGTTGATTTTTGTACAGGTGAGAGTTAGGAACTTAGTTACAGTCACCTACCTATTTATTTATGACTTTCCTGGAACCATTTATTGAAGAAGCTGCCTATCCTCCAGTGTGTCTGTAAAAAAAAAAAAAAAAATCACACGGCTGTAGCTGTGTAGATTTGTTTCTAAATACATTATTCTATTTAATTGGCCCACAGCTGATTTTGTACCCTCACCATGTTAAAAGTGTTACTGTGTCTCTATAGCATAACTTCAAACCAAGTTTGGTGATGTGTCTAACATTCTTTTTCCTCAGGATCAGTTTGGCTATCCAGTTTCTTTGGGCTTCTGCAAAATTTTTAGATTGTTCTTCCATTTCTATGACAAATGACATTGGGATTTGGCGGGGAACTGCAGTGCATGTACAGATTGCTTTTGGAACACAAGCCACTTCACAATCCTAACTGTTCTGACCCACGTGCCTGGGAGGTCATCCCATCTTTCTGTGTTCTTAACTTTCTTTCTTTGATGTTTCACAGTCTTCATTATAGGGGTTTTTCACTTCCTTGTTAGGTTTATTCCAAGGTATTTTTTAGGCAATTGTACATAGGAGTCCATCTCTGACTTCTGAAAAGTATGTCTGTCACCAGTATGTAAGAAAGGTGCTGATTTCTATATCCTGATTCTGTCTCCTGTCATATTGCAGAAACAGATCTATGAGTGTTCTGATCTAGTCTCTATGGTCGTTTATGTATAGAATTATACCTTCAGGTTTATTCTCTAAGGTTATCTATGTATATAATTATACCTTCCAGTATATTTGCTATGGTCATTTATGTATAGAATTATACATTCTGGTGTAGTCTCTATGGTCATTTATGTATAGAATTATATATTCTGGTGTAGTCTCTATGGCCATTTATGTATAGAATTATATCATCTATGAATAGAGATGTTTTACCTTCTTCCTTTATGATTTGCAATCCTTTTATTCACTTCACTTGTCTACATGCTCCAGCCAAGACTTCCAGAACTACATTAAGACTGGAGAAAGTAGAAACCATTATCTTTTTTCTGATTTTGGTCAAAATGCTTTGAGTTCCCCCATTTAGTATAATGATGGCTATAGGTTTGCTATATATAGCTTTTATTATGTTGAGCTCTGCACTTTCTATTTCTTGTGTCTTTGGGGATTTTATCATGAAAAGATATTGGATTTTGTCAAAAAGTTTTTCGGCATTGAAGAAGCTGCCCTTTCCTCCAGTGTATTTTTGGCATCTTTGCAAAGATGACCACGTGATTTCTGTCCTTGAGTCTGTTTGTGTGATGTATTACATTGATTTTTATATGTTGAACCATCTATGCATTTCTGGAATGGAGCAAATGTAATCTTTATGAGTGATTTTTTAAATGTATACTTGAATTCAATTTACAAGTATTTTATTAAGAAGTTTTACATCTATTTTCATCAGGGAGATTGGTCTATAATTTATTGTCTCCTCTTCCTCTCCCCCTCTCCTTTCATCTCTCTTTTTCACTTTATTTGGCTTTGGTCTGTGGCAATACTGACTTTGTGAGAGAATTTGGCAGAATCCCTTCCTTTTCTATGTTATGAAATAGTTTGAAAAGCATCATTAGTTCTTCACTGAGGGTCAGGTAGAATTCAGAGTGAATTCATCAGGGTCTGGAGGGCTTTTAGTCGGGAAAACTTAAAGTCACTGCTTCAATTTCATTCCTTGTGATAGATCTAGATAAATTGTTTATCTCATATTAGTTCAATTTGAGTCAGTCATATGCATCTAGAAAGTAATTCATTTCCTTTTATATTCTCCAGTTTAGTGGAATATAAGTCTTCAAGTCATGCCCCAATGATTTTCTGAATTTCATTGATATCTATCATAGTATACCTCTTTTCACTCCAATTTTATTAATTTGAGTCTCTTATCTTTTATTTGATTAATTTGGCTGAGAGTTTTTCAATCTTACTTATCCTTTCAAAGAACCAACTCTTTTTTCATTGATTCTTGTATGTATTATTTCCACTTCAGTAATTCCTATATTCATCTTTATTATTTCTTTCCTTCTACTGATTTAATGTTTGGCTTGTTGTGGTCTAACTGAATCCTAAGGTGCTAAGCAATTTATTTGCGATCTCTCTAATACTTTGAATTTGATTTAATTTGAAAATAATCCCATACATTCATACAATGTATTATGGTTTTCCCATTGCCTTCTTCTAGCCCCATCCTATTCATGATGACCCCTTACTTTCATGTCCTGTATGTACCTTCATCTGTGAGTGTGCAGGTCTGTTCAAGTAGCCACCACTGCTGAGTATTCATGATTGTCACACCATAACCAGAAGACAGCGTTTCATGGCATTCCCTCCCAGCTGCTGCCTCTTAGGTGTTTTTACCTCCTCTTCTGTGATGTTCCCTGGGCCTTGAACAGGGTGATATAGATATGTCATTCAGGAATGAGCACTCAACTCAGTGGTTGCTTTGACCAGTCGCCAGTTTCTGCATTGAACCATTGCTCACTTCGAAAAGGAGCTTCTTGGAGCAAGGCTGAGAGCAGTACTAGTCTAAGGGTTTAAACAAAACTATTTGAATGGCAGTTTGGCTACACATTCATTTAGCAAAACATCAGTAGTAAGTTTCCCTCTAGATCCTATGACTTCCCCAACCATAGGCTTTTGACCAGATATACAGTACCAAGTACATATTGCCTCCTAGAGAGCGAACCTCAAATGCAACCAGAAAGCAGTTGGTTACAACTCACTTCCTCATACAGACATGCCACTCTTGCACCAATGGGCACATCCTGTCTGGCAGGTCAGAGTTATAGCGCACAGTCTACAGCTAGGTAAGAATATTTGTTTATGACTTCTTTCCCCTAGCAGCCTGCGTCACACCCTCCAGTACTACTCAGTGGGAAGGAAGCTTCTGGCTCTGTCCTAGCCGTATGGTCTTACCATCTGGTTCTAGGTAAGCAAGAGCAATAGAAAAGGCCTCTCTTGTTTTGGGAGTCCCTGGAGGCTCCCTCTCTCTAATTTTTTTTTAAATGTAGACATTTACAGCTATGAACTTTCTCTTAGGACTGCTTTCATTGTATTCCACAATGAATAGAAGATTTTGCTATGTTGTATTTATTTTAATTCTATTCTGGGTCTTCTTATTTCCTTCTTAATTTCTTTGATCACTCATTCAGTATTCAATAGTATGTCCAATCTCCACAATTTTGTGTATTTTTTGTAGTTACTTTTTATAGGTAGATTTTTTTTTTCTGTCTGTGTCCCGCCAATAATTATGGAACAATAATTATGAAAGCTTGGCCGATAGCTTAAACTTGTTCCTAACTAGCTCTTATAACTTAAATTAACCCACATTTTTTATTAATCTTGGTCCCTGTGGCTTCTACCTCTATCCCATTTTGTGTGTCCAACTTATTCTGCATCTGTCTGCTCTCTCTGCCCTTCTTCCAAGCTTTCTCTCTGCCCTGAAACTCCAGCCTAGCTATTGACCTTTTAGCTTTTTATTAAACTGATCATAGTGACATATCTTCACACAGTGTAAAGGAATATTCTACAACTTTTGCTATTGACTCCAGTCAGAATGTAAGTACTTCAATATCCCTGTATTTGTTGAGACTTGCTCTGTATATTATTATAATATCTATTTAAGGGAAAATTCTATACTAAGAAGAATTCATATAGAATCATATTCTATAGTGATTAACTCAGATGCTTCCCTAGTTTTTGTTCAAAAGGCTTGCTGAGAGTAGAGGATCAATGTCACCTATTATTAATGTGTTGGGGTTAATGTGCATCAACATTTGGTGTATATATATTTTAAATGGAAATACCCTGTCAATAGGTTGTTTTAATAAACAGTAAGAAGTAGCCTTCTTTATCTCATCTAAGTAATGCTGGTTTTAATTTGATTTTTCAGATATTAGAACGGTGACACTTGCTTGTTTCCTTTGTCCTTTTTCCCAACACCTCTTTCTTTAACCTTAAGGTTGTGTTTGTCTTTGAAGGTAAAATGCCTTTGTAGGCAACAGGTAGATAGTTCCTGCTTTGCTAGTTTGCTTTCAACCAAATCTGTTAGCCTGTAGCTTTTGGTTGAAGAATTTAGACATTAATGTTTAGAGTTATTATTGAAAATTGTCTATTAATTCCTGTCATGTTATTGTTTTTTGTGGCATTTGAGGTTTTCCCATTTTTCAGTTGCTTAACTACTGTTCTAATGCCGGTGTTCTTTATTCCTTTCTGTAGCCTTGTGGTTATGTTTGTTCATCTGTTCACCCCCAAGAGATTCTTTCATAATCTTCCATAGGGCTAGGAATTCTTTTAGTTTGTTTTTTATCACAGAATGTTTTTCGTTCTCCTTCAATGGATGTTTTGCTGGGTATAGGAGTATGGGTTGGCAGTCGGGGCTTGAAATACATCATTCCAGGATCTACTGATTTTTTTAAGTTTCTCTAAGAAATATTTTGTTATCCTAATATGCCTGCCTTTACATATGTATTGGTGTTTATTTTAGCTTTCAAAATATATTATTTGTTCTTTTTTTTTTTTTTTTTTTTGGTTTTTCGAGACAAGGTTTCTCTGTGTAGCTTTGCGCCTTTCCTGGAACTCACTTGGTAGCCCAGGCTGACCTTGAACTCACAGAGATCCACCTGCCTCTGCCTCCCGAGTGCTGGGATTAAAGGCGTGCGCCACCACCGCCCGGTGTATTATTTGTTCTTTATATTTAGTGTGCTGACTATAATATGGTGTGGGGATGCTCTTTTTTGGTCTTGTCTGTTTTGTGTTTTAAGTGCCACCTGTACCTGGATGGGCATTTCTTTCTCTAGATTTGGCTAATTTTTACTATAGTTTTATTGAAAATATTTTCTACAATGTTGGCACATTTTTTCTTTCTTTTTTTTGCCTATGGTTCTAGTTTTTGTTTCTTCATGGTGTTCTTTATTTCTTGCAAGTTCTGTTTGTACACCTCACTAATCTATCTTTGCCATTGACTGAACATTCAAATTTCTCTACCTTGTCTTTAAGTCCCGGTATTCTGTGTAGTTGGCTGTTTTTCTACTCTGTGCTCTTTGGGGACACCCAGCTCCCAAATAAATCACA